>MU225190.1:214834-230125 GCA_018584345.1 Thuja plicata | reverse complement strand
TATATATATATATATACTCACAAGCATGTGAGTATATACATATACATAAATGTATATGCTTCTTGCCTCCTTTCATGGCTGCCACACCTGCACATTTGCAAAAAAGAAAAGATAATAAAAATGGAGGCTAGGGTTTGTAGATGGTAGGAAGAGAAAAAAATAGAGAGGAGAACAAAAAAAGAGTGTTTTTGACCATCTCATATTTGGACCCTAAGCCTAATTTTGAATTAGTGTTAGGGATTTCAAAATGAGGGGGAAACACATGGTCTTTTAAATAAACATTGCTTTCCTTTTGATTTTATAATATCTTTTAAATGGAGAGATTTAATCTCATGTTATTTTTTTGTATAGGGCCTTTAATTATGTTATGGTAAGGTTTAACCTTTTGTTAAATGAGATGTTTTAATAAAATGTTAGTGGGTAAATATAATATAGCATGTATAGTAATAATGGGGCAATTAAATTAAATTAATATATTTATTTTTAACATTAAGACATTAACTATTAGAAATATTATTAGTTGACCTTCTATAAATTAAATGATAAAAAACAATTACCAGAAGGGTATAGTCGCACTCAACAAATGAATTAATAAATGTTATTATTTTCCTTGAGATCGTCTTTTATATCAAGAATTGTTGAGAATCAAGAATTCAGTAAATTAAAATATTAATTGAACTATTGCAATTTAAATTTTGACATTCAATTAATTTTAACCTTTTAACTAGATTTTCTTGCCTCGAAATTTAAGTTATAAGTTACCTTATGAAATTCAATTTAACATAGCCATTATTTTAAACAGTCAAGCTAATGTATTTATTTAATAATTAAGCCGATAATGCTATTTTTATGGGACCATTATATGTGGCCAGTATAATGGCCTCCGTAAAAATAGTGTTATTATGGAGAGAGTTGTATAGTTAAATTTTAGTGTTATAAGTATTAACTAGAGACGAAAACATTAGATTGTCTAGTCATTAGGAATTTTTATCATTGGGTAGATTCACCTTCTGGTAGGCATCATGGTACAACTTTGCCAAGGGTTATGCTACCCCTCTTAGAGAACTCATTTAACCTAAAACTATATTTTGTTAATTTGACTTAGGGATTGAGGGATGTTGTCTTAACAACATGATACCCCTTGACCCTTCAAGAAATATCATTACTTTTCAACCTAGTAAACCTAAGTAGGTGAAGTTCTAACTTATTCGATTAGTAAACTCTTGAATGTGACCTTTTAGGCATTGTCTAAATCTTTTTAAAAAAAAGTTGTTGCATTTTTGGGCGCAAAATTTTTGGGCATGACATGGGAAACCCTTGTTTTATATTTAACTCCTGGCATTTACATTCTATGAAGGTGCAAGTTCCATATGATAGAGCCATCTTTCAAGAATTACAAATGAAGATATTAGTGGTGCTTACTGAGGTATGTTTGCTTTCTCTTGGGTGTGTTTAATTTTTAGTTCATTCAATGCATCTAGATAAAAATGCATTTGTTCTGGGTTGTACTTTAATTTATTATGATGATATTATATTGATGATCTAGAGCAGTGTCAAGTTCTATTAATGCTTTCGAGAGAGTTAGTTTGGAAAAAAAATTCTACCTTCAATATGTGTATGGAATTGTTTGGGTGTAAGGTAGCTTATGGTTTAGGGTGTTAGGTATTTGATAGATATGAGAAATAAATAATATTAAGATACTGTAGAAATAAGAGAGGATAAATATACAATTAGACATATGCTTAACGTGGTTCACCATATATTTAACGTAGGTTATTAATATATTGCATCATGTGTTAAGAAGAGTTCTTCTTTCTCATCTCTTGTTAAGAAATCTTTGTCAACATAATTATTATTGCATTTCTCCCGTAGATTGTAGGGTGTTTGAATATTACAAAAATAATTTGAGCAAGTTGGAGAACCACGACTAAGGAGAAATCTTGATGTTATTCATTCATATTAAGCTAAAATCAGACATGTTTATTCTTATTTGATTAGAAATTCATAATCTAGATTTTGCAGACTGAAATTCTTATTATGTTTAGACATATAGTTGATTGATCATATTCATAGTAATGCATTGATCCACAATTGCTCGTTTATTGTTGAATCAATATAGAGTAAATCACATTCATGCATTGAACTGCATTGCTTATCTACTAAATAGAATCAACTTATAATGATAATTATTTATTCTTGCATTCATATTATAGAGTATACATGTTCAACTTATAATAATAATCACTTATTCTTGCTTTCATATTATAGTGTATACATGTCAATTTCTATATCTTGAACTCAATAGAAAAGGGAGAGACACAATATTGAAAATATATGAAAGCTATAAGAAAACATGATAATGAAATAAATTAGAAACCAAAAGTAAATTTAACCTAGATGTATATCATATATTATGAATTATCATAAAGTCTCAGTTGAGTCGAGTACAGTTCGATGTATGCATATCATATTAATCAAAATAATAGTCACTAATCTTATGTTTAAATATATCATCGTCATTAATGACCATTGGTGTCAAATAGACACTTAAGAAGGTGGCTTGTTATTGGGTTACATTCTATTGAAGGTTGATAATGAATGTTAGTGTTAGTGGATATACAAGTGGAGAAAGTGTGGTGATCAATGACAATGCATGTTTAATGCTTCCATTTTTAAACCCTGGCCAAGGTGGCACAATATTTTTCATCAGAACGTCAGTTCACATGAATCAAATACATATCTTAGTCAGATGATCATACTAGTTAGGAGGTACCTATAGTGTGTCACCAACTAAGAGTTGTGTATATTCAAAATACCTAGCTTAGATGATAATGAAGCTTAGCCTTATGTCTACACCCTCATAAAAAGAGAAAAGTAAAAAAAATTACACATGTGGAAATATTTCATTTTCTATCAAATCTTAGAATAAATGAAAAAGTGAAAATTTCTATTTTTATCGCCATGACATAATATGCATTTAAAAAATTGTTTGTTATTTTATTTTGAATTACATAACATGCTATAGAGATCAAATGGATCAAGCACTAAGCCATTGTATAAACTGGAGCAATAAATATCACTGTCAAAGAGGATCGCCATTATGCATTGATGTTTGATGGAAACAAAATTAATAACGAAAAAATAAAAATATGATAAACTTTCAAATGCTAATTAATTTTGCAGTGTTAAATGGAGCAAAGAAGACTACAAAATAGGTTCTTAGTGATCAATCAGGGCATGGTTTTATGCCACAAAAAGATTCTCATCAACTAAAACTTTGCATGCATTATAGAAACTCACTAAGACTATTTTGATACCATGTAGATGGAAATAAGAGACCATAATTTGTAACTTTTGGGATCTCACCAATAAAAGCCAACCACCATAACATCCTAAGAAATAAATATGATTTATTATTTGATCAATAATTTAGAATGAGATGTAAACTTCAATTACTCTCGAATATGAAATGTATCTCAGTGCTTATCACATATCCATTTTGATAGTAGATATATTTGTATAAGATTTTATATTATGCTTATATACTTTTAATGGACTAGGATTATGGGTTTTCTTCACTAATTCTTTCCCAGATGAGTCATCGAATTAGTTAAATTTAATAAATATATATAGTGGCTAGTCCACTTTTGCTTTATTTTTTTTGTTTTTAAGAATGAGTACAACATCATGTTATATAGTCAAGTCAAAAGAAAATGGAGGGTACTAAATGAGACAGGTGTACCACTTACGTGTCGGAGTAGGTAGGGTAGGTAACGTCAAATAATCATATGCATATAACAATTCTCATTGGAAATATGCAATGAAACCTAATATCCCTAAGTTAAACTTATGCTACAGTAAATAATAATTTACACTAACATTTTTGAATTTATTTTGTGGCCAATCCCTTGTGTCAAGTTGACCAATCTCTTTCAAAATTAAGTAAACTAGAAATAGGTCTAGTTTCCTAGTTTTCATTCATAAACTACCAAACCGTATTTTCCCAATGTACATTTTGGTGAATCTAATGTATCTTACATTTAACATACTTCTGATTTTCAGATCTGATTTTCAGATCTGATTTTTTATGATGGAACTCACTAAATTTGATTGGTTTTCTATTTCTCATGTTATTACTTTTCTTCTTAGTTATGTTTACCAAAACCACGTGTTAGATAATGACTTTTGTCATGTCATTTTGCTTACATTCATTTGTAGCACTCTTATATATCACATGACAAGGATTTAAAAGATATTTCCTACTTGTCAATCATTTCTCAAAGCTTTAATCCATGTTTCATGTTGTTATATAATATAATTCTTAAGGAAATTCATGGAATATGTATATCTCATAAAAGGTTTTGTATAAGATGACAATCCTGGAGATGAGACTAAAATGCATAACATGTGTACCTCTCATCGTCTATCTTTTGTCAAGTAGGATAAAATCAATACTCCTATCAATTATCTACCCAATATATATGCAAAATTAAAGAGTAGTAATGGATCCTCTCCTCATAAAGATCCTTTGCTACAAGAGGGAAAAGATGAACATGATAATCTTATTTCAACCATCAAAATTTTTTAAGACAAGATGATGTTATGCATTTTATTCTCCTAACATAACATTGAGAAAAAATGAAGAATTAAATGAACCTACTTTTTCCCAACGTACTAAAGTGGATATAAATGATTATAGGATTAAGAATCTTCCTATAAAGATCAATCCTTGTACTATCCATTGCTACACAAAACCCTTCACTACTTGACTTATAATGAAAGCCTTCTACCTTCAAAATTATAGGCATACTATGAAATATGTTGTGAGATTATCTCTAAGAAATATTGTAGTAGACTATGTTGTGAGGTTATCTCTAAGAAATATTGTAGTAGACAAAGGCTTGAAAAAATGAAACGAGGAATAAAGTTACTTATAGACCCTTCTCCCTTACAATGCATTAGAAAAGGCTTAGGATTTGCAACTCAAAAAAAATTGTTTTTGGTCTTCTTTAAGCCCATTCAATTATTTTGTTTCTTTTCTAAACAAAATTAAAAAATAAAAAAACAAGTGGTACTTCGTATACCTAAAATCCTCAAAATCAAAACCAAATACTCAATGAGCACCCTCTACCTTTGTTAAAAATTCCTTTACCACACGAAACAAACATTTCACCTCTTAAGGGTAGTTTGAATGTAGCAGAATGAAAATTTTGGAGACTTAAGTATGACAAAATTATTAAATTCTCTTTTAGATTTTCTTTTTCATCATAGTTATTTTCATTGTCTTGCAGATTGCATTGAATAATACATGTCTTATTCCTATAACAACAAATATCATAATATTTTTTATTCAAAATGTAGTGCATTAGCACTCCATTGGGCTATTATGTTTCCTTTTTGGGGATCTTTGTATTGAATGGTACTACACTTTAACATATAATATTACTTTGTGAGTAACATAATAGTCTCTCTTTCCTTGGAGTCTCCGTGCTTGTGGTGCAAGTGTAGTGTTTTAATATTTTATACTTCCTAAGGATTCACTTTTCCCTTAGTTGAGTTGTATCTTTTATAATATGTTTTCTTCTCTTCCATAGAATTATTTTATATGCACAAGGATTCTCTCTTTTTCATTTTCTTTTCTTCCATAGAATTATTTTTTTATGCATAAGGATTCTCTCTTTTTCAAAAGCTACATCCTTGATTACAACCTCTTCATTGCTTGAAATTGTGTATCTATTGTAATTGATCTCACTTGGGATAGAAAGTGTATTGTCCTTCAACAAGAATCCAATTAGCTAGCAAAGCGAAGGTGCATATTTTGTTCTCATTATCCTCTTATCAATGATGTTATTTTTGTTAAAATTCTCCTCTCGCCTCCATCTCAATCAACTTCTAATTAATTTGTTTTTAGTTTTTTACCAACCAAATGCCTCATTCAAGAAGAGAGAAAAAAATCATTGAAATTTTTATTAAGTGTAGTGTGAGAAACCTTGATATTATTTTTGTCGAAAATCTCCTCTCAACTCCATTTCCTCCAACCTCTAATCAAATTGTTCTTAATTTTTTACCAACCTAATGCCTCATTAAGATCATTGAAAACTTTATTAGGTGTAGTGTGAATAACATGGGACAGCACAATCATTTGACGATATAGTATAATTGAACATTTTTTAAATTGGAGGTATCAAATTCAAAAATTCCTTATATCTCCATAAAAAAACCCAATGAATTATTTCATTAAAAAAACCTTTCCTTTCTTACTACTAGAATAATAAATATGTTGGTTTTGAATATTTTTTTTAAATCATTTTCAAAAATATCTTTAAATATCATTTAAAAAATAAATATGAAAATAATTATTTCTTATTAAAATCTCTATATTTTCACTTCTTTCTCACCCTGGTTAAACATTGAAACATAATTCAATGCCTTTACCAGCAAAACCACAAATTAATTATCAGTAAAGTAAACTAGAACGTAATATGCAAGACATTTTCTTCAGAATGGTTCACACACCACATATAAATCTTTGATTTTCTTCTCCCTGGCAATTTACATTATTGCTGCATGTCATATTCATCTCTAGAAAAACAAACTCCATTTTAGATCAGCAAGCAATTAACTACTAATTATTTGTTCTTTACAGCCCTTTTTGGTATTGTTCTGATACCAATGTTAAAATAGTGAATATATTGCAATTAGAGATCAAACCATTTCACAAAAATAACAAACTGAAAATGATATTCTATAAAATGTTGTAAATTGTTTTACAAATGACTTTCTAAAGCCTTATTTCCCATACAAAACTAAGTTATACATTCAGACCTTCGCTCAATTTGTCTAATTAGAACTAACCAAAATGTAATTTCCAACCAAACAACTAATCTAGCTTAGTTTATTAAACATAAACCTTATTTCTTTCTGGAGAAAACATAAGTTATACACTCTCCCAAACGGAAGGTTCTGTTGATCCTTGCTCCACTTCCCCTTTTATTCATATAACCAGGATAATCTTTTTTGTCAAATCTAACAGACCTCTTCAAATACAGCCCATTGTCTTCTGCTGCTTCTTCTAACTTCCATTGTTCATAGGGTCGCCCCACCTTGTTAGTAACATGGATTTGTCCATAAAACCTCAAGAGCTTTTTAGCACTTTTGAAAAACTTACTGACCAACTCCTTATTCATCTTGATGGCTTCTTCACTGCATTCCCCACCGGCAAAATAGCCTGCATGAGGGAGATTGAAAACAATTCTGTTAAACCTGCTCCTTCTTAATAATCCATTTTGCTGCAGTCTGGTTGCATCCACCCCATGCAGTACCAATGCTTCACGCCTTTCCAAGTTCCAAATTGAACTACGAGCTGTATCATAAACCCTAAACACTTTCTCTTCTTTCACAACATTGAAAAGGAGAGTCAAAAAATGGGAAGATAAAAGATTACAAAGAAGAGAGTAGAGCATAATTGTTATTTATGTATTTCCTGGTTCTGATTGATACCTCTGCTATCAAGTGAGGTGGCTACGATGTTTGGTGCAAATTCAAATGCAGTAGCCAAAGCTGAAGAAAATGAGAAATTGCCTTCTCCAACTAACAGAATGCTTTGGAAGTTTGAATAATGCATTATCTTCCTCTGCCAAAAAGGATAAACAACTCCATCTCATGTTAATATAGAATACAAAAATAAATTCTGCAAGTACCACTAAATTGCTGCTCTGAAAGCACAAACAAAATTAGGAGATTTTGTGCAGAAATTGGACCGCCCAATGAGTTATCCCACTCAAACATGTATGAACTTAAAGTATCTTTTGATGTAAAAAATGTAACTTCAATTTTCTTTAACCAAAGAACTTTTATAATTATAATTTCTATCAAATATATAATATTTTATTATTTCCACACTTCATAAAGATTAATTCGATTAATTTAAAAGTCTGTGGGAGGAAAAAGATTAATTTAAAATTCTGTGGGAGAAAATTGTGAAAAGATTTTTTTTTGGATGGTGTCCTCGACCTAATAATTGTGTGAGCTTTTTCAGGGGGATGAGGAAATATTGTGCAAGATCTTTTTAAATCAAGGTTTTTTTATGATATTTAGTCTGTTATCAGAAGGAGGAATTAAGAGCTTGTTGGATGAATTAAGAGCTTGTTGGATGACGCTATGTGATCTGACACAATTTTCTGTTGAAGCTTTTCAATTAATGATAATATCAATATTATTTCTTTTACATTTTTACTTTTTCATCATTAGATAAATAACTATAACATTTCAACTGTTTAAATTGCAACATTAGAATATTAGATTCTACAAACATTAGACTTCAAAACATTAACTTGATATATATAGACAAATGACTGCCATTTCAAATAACCTACACAAACAAACTAATACTTAAAATATTGTAAATTAAAATGAACTTAAACAAATAAAAAATTAAAATGTTACATACATATCATACTATTATAAAACTGACACAATCCATTACATTTTTAACAGCACCTACATATATTATTATTTCTATATTCTGATTTTTTCCCAAAATCAATATCTATCATTTCTTACCAACTCCAACCATAAACTTTAGACCAAATAAACTCTTAAAATCCCAGTTGCCCAACACAGAAACTCTCATAACTCCACAACATTAAGATCAGAATATTATCCCAAGAGAAAGAAAACTTACCTCATAATAGCTAACATTTCTTCTACCATAATAGTTCACATTTCTTTCATTGTAGCTCACATTTCTTCTACCATATACAAGATTTTCCATCGTTGAACAGAATAATGAACTTTGGCAACCGCGAAAATTGAAGGGGGTTTCACCGTAGCCGAGCAGCTGAAAGCTTCTCCGACAAACAATATGAAGTTGAAAACCTTAAAACAATGGAATTTGCCCAAATTTTAAACGGATGAAATAGGGTATAAGTATATGATTTTTTTCCTCGTGAGCGGGCCATTTTTGGAGCGTCGGCGCAGCCATTTTTCTTCCAGCGTTTATTTAATGTAAACTGGCACTCAGTCGGCTTAAGCATTTATTTTTAATTATAATTTAGTAAATTTCTAAATCTAATTGTGTAAATGTGATTTTTAGTGTACAATTAGGTCACATTTTATTATTTATTGTCAAAATAGAATAGTTAAAATGATTTTATGAATAAAGATCCTATTAAAAATGAAAATAATAAGGAAACCTAATGAATCTAAAACTTATGAATATTAATATTTAATTTCTATGATAATAAGTGTTGCTTAAATTTGGCTGTCAAGTTTCTCTGTCAAATTAATATGCTTTTTAGGTGATTATAATATTTAGAAATATTTTTTAAATACGAAAAATATGTGTTAGGTTAGAAAAGTATATCATATATTAACTATATATTTTATAATAGTTTTATATTTTTTTTCTGGTTTGTTAAAATTTTTCTCTTTTGCGTCATATAGTTTTTTCAAAATTTTAGTTATATTTTATGACAAAAAATATTCAATACAATTATACAACCATCAGATTTAGGTTCTTTGTAGGAACTAAATTTTGGTGCTACATAAAGTTTGAATTAATTTTTGTTACTACATAAAGTTTGAATTTTTTTTTTTTAATAAATTTGAGTGATGGAATATGATTAAATGAATCTAGATAGTAAATACTTCATGAAATATTTGACACACGAATACAAAGAAGTACCTCCTAATTAACAACTAATATACTTATCTTTTGCATATCAACTGTGTAAGGATGTAAAGTCTTATATAGTTCATTTCATTTATGCACACGAGAAGCTTCATCATTATGATGACTATGATTTAATTGGTTCTAGTTGAACTGGGACCCTCGGACCTTTATCTGAAACATAATATTTTATACTTCTAGAGACATTTATTCAATTCATTTTTTATTTTTCCATGGAGGTTCAGAGGGCACGCGATCCACAAGCACACCAACCCAACAAGGGCTTCACAAAGTAGTTTAGACACTGACAACACAAGCCTTGTATTTATATACATTGTTTTATTTTCGTCGGCTTTATCTTGATTCCTATTAGATTTATAGAATTGTATAACTAGCTTATATATTTTATATAATATATATAGGGAAGCCCGGAGTTCATCAAGGCTTTAATTTATTACTATATAACTTTTTTTATTAATTGTCAAATCAAAGCACGGAGAACTCTCAACTTCCCTATATATATTATATAATATATATAAGATAGTAGCACGCCAACAAAGAATGAAGAAGCAAAAAATTATTTATAAGTAATTTAGAAGTCAAAATATTTATTTCTTATGAAAGCTTTGAAATCAATTTTAAAGAAAGGTTCACCACATAGTGTGTTGGTGAAGTGGTTGTTGTGTTGTTGTGCCACCAAGGTTCAAACCACCATTGGACCTTTGGTTCATTTTATTTATGCACACGAGAAGCTTCATCATTATGATGACTCCCGGAGTTCATCAAGGTTTTAAGCCTGGAGAACTCTCAACTTCCCTATATATATTATATAATGTATATAAGATAGTAGCACACCAACAAAGAAAGAAGAGGAAAAAAATTATTTATAAGTAATTTACAAGTCAAAATATTTATTTCTTATGAAAGCTTTGAAATGAATTTTAAAGAAAGGTTCACCACATAGTGTGTTGGTGAAGTGGTTGTTGTGTTGTTGTGCCACCAAGGTTCAAACCACCATTGGACCTTTGGTTCATTTTATTTATGCACACGAGAAGCTTCATCATTATGACGACTCTATGATTTAATTTGTTCTAGTTGAACTCAGACCCTCGGACCTTTATCTGAAACCTAATATTTTTTACTCCTAGAGACATTTATTCAGTTCATTTTTTATTTTTCCATGAATGTTCAGAGGGCGCGTGAACCACAAGCACACCAACCCAACAATGTCTTCAAAAAGTAGTTTAGCCACCCACAACACAAGCTTTGTATTTATATATATTGTTTTATTTTCGTCAGCTTTATCTTGATTCCTATTAGATTTATAGAATTGTATAACTAGCTTATATATATTATATAATATATATAGGGAAGCCGAGAGTTCATCAAGGCTTTAATTTATTAGTATATATTTTTTTAATCAATTGTCAAATCAAAGCCTAGAGAACTCTCAACTTCCCTATATATATTATATAATATATATAAGATAGTAGCACACCAATCAAGAAAGAAGAAGCAAAAAATTATTTATAAGTAATTTACAAGTCAAAATATTTATTTCTTATGAAAGCTTTGAAACCAATTTTAAAGAAAGGTTCACCACATAGTGTGTTGGTGAAGTGCTTGTTTTGTTTTTGCCACCAAGGTTCAAACCAACAGTGGACCTTTGGTTCATTTTATTTATGCACACAAGAAGCTTCATCATTATGACGACTCTATGATTTAATTGGTTCTAGCTGAACTTGGACCCTTAGACCTTTATCTGAAACCTAATATTTTATACTTCTAGAGATATTTATTCAATTCATTTTTTTATTTTTCCATGGAGGTTCAGAGCGCATGCGATTCAAAAGCACAACAACCCAGCAAGGGCTTCACAAAGTAGTTTAGCCACCCACAACACAAGCCAGGTATTTATATACATTGTTTTATTTTTGTCATCTTTATCTTGATTCCTATTAGATTTATAGAATTGTATAGTTAGCTTATATATATTATATAATATATATAGGGAAGCCAAGAGTTCATCAAGGCTTTAATTTATTAGTATATAATTTTTTTATCAATTTTCAAATTAAAGCCTGCAAAAACTCTCAACTTCCCTATATATATTATCTAACATATATAACATAGTAGCACACCAACAAGGAAAGAAAAAGAAAAAAATTATTTATAAGTAATTTACAAGTCAAAATATTTATTCCTTATGAAAGCTTTGAAATCAATTTTAAAGAAAGTTTCACCACATAGTGTGTTGGTGAAGTTCTTGTTGTGTTGTTGTATCACCAAGGTTCAAACCACCATTGGACCTTTGGTTCATTTTATTTATGCACACGAGAAGCTTCATCATTATGATGATTCTATGATTTAATTGGTTCTAGTTGAAATCAGACCCTCGGACCTTTATCTAAAACCTAATAATTTATACTTCTAGAGACATTTATTCAATTAATTTTTTATTTATATACAAGTAATTTACAAGTCAAAATATTTATTTCTTATGAAAGCTTTGAAATCAATTTTAAAGAAAGGTTCACCACATAGTGTGTTGGTGAAGTGTTTGTTGTGTTGTTGTGCCAGCAAGGTTAAAACCACCATTGGACCTTTGGTTCATTTTATTTATGCACACGAGAAGCTTCATCATTATGATGAATCTATGATTTAATTGGTTCTAGTTGAACTCGGACCCTCAGACCTTTATCTGAAACCTAATATTTTATACTTATAGATACATTTATTCAATTATTTTTTATTTTTCCATGGAGGTTCAGAGGGCATGCAATACAAAAGCACACCAACCCAGTAAGGGATTCACAAAGTAGTTTAGCCACCCACAACACAAGCCTTGTATTTATATACATTGTTTTATTTTCATCGGCTTTATCTTGATTCCTATTAGATTTATAGAATTGTATAACTAGCTTATATATATTATATAATATATAGGGAAGCCGAGAGTTCATCAGGGCTTTAGTTTATTATTATATAATTCTTTTTTCAATTGTCAAATCAAAGCATGGAGAACACTTAACTTCTGTATATATTATATATTATATATAAGATAGTAGCACACCAACTAAGATAGAAGAAGCAAAAAATTATTTATAAGTAATTTACAAGTCAAAATATTTATTTCTTATGAAAGCTTTGAAATCAATTTTAAAGAAGGTTCACCACATAGTCTGTTGGTGAAGAGGTTGTTGTGTTGTTGTGTCACCAAGGTTCAAACCACCATTGGACCTTTGGTTCATTTTATTTATGCACACGAGAAGCTTCATCATTATGATGCCTCTATGATTTAATTGGTTCTAGTTGAACTCGGACCCTCGGACCTTTATCGGAAACCTAATATTTTATACTTCTAGAGACATTTATTCAATTCATTTTTTATTTTACCATAGAGGTTCAGAGGGCACGCGATCTACAAGCACACCAACCCAGCAAGCGATTCACAAAGTAGTTTAGGCACCCACAACACAAGCCTTGTATTTATATACATTGTTTTATTTTCGTCCACTTTATCTTGATTCCTATTAGATTTAAAGAATTGTATAACTAGCTTATATATATTATATAATATATATAGGGAAGCCGAGAGTTCATCAAGGCTTTAATTTATTAGTATATAATTTTTTTTATCAATTGTCAAATCAAAGCCTGGAGAACTCTCAACTCGCCAATATATATTATATAATATATATAAGATAGTAGCACGCCAACAAAGAAAGAAGAAGCAAAAAATTATTTATAAGCAATTTACAAGTCAAAATATTTATTTCTAATGAAAGATTTCAAGTCAATTTTAAAGAAAGGTTCACCACATAGTGTGCTGCTGGAGTGGTTGTTTTGTCGTTGTGCCACCAAGGTTCAAACTACCATTGAACCTTCGGTTCATTTTATTTATGCATACGATAAGCTTTATCATTATGATGACTCTATGATTTAATTGTTTCTAGTTGAACTCGGACCCTCGGACCTTTATCTGAAACCAAATATTTTATACTTCTAGAGACATTTATTCAATTCATTTTTTATTTTCCATGGAGATTCAGAGGGCATGCGATCCACAAGCACACCAACCCAGCAAGGGCTTCACAAAGTAGTTTAGCCACCCACAACACAAGGCTTGTATTTATATACATTGTTTTATTTTCGTCGGCTTTATCTTGATTCCTATTAGATTTATAGAATTTTATAGCTAGCTTATATATACTATATAATATATATAGGGAAGTCAAGAGTTCATCAAGGCTTTAATTTATTAGCATATAATTTTTTATCAATTGTCAAATCAAAGCCTGGAGAACTCTCAACTTCCCTATATATATTATATAATATATATAAGATAGTAGCACACTAACAAAGAAAGAAGAAGCAAAAAATTATTTATAAGTAATTTACAAGTCAAAATATTTATTTCTTATGAAAGCTTTGAAATCAAATTTAAAGAAAGGTTCACCACATAGTGTGTTGGTGAAGTGCTTGTTGTGTTGTTGTGCCACCAAGGTTCAAACCACCATTGGTAATTTGGTTCATTTTATTTATGCACATGAGAAGCTTCATCATTATGATGACTCTATGATTTAATTGGTTCTAGCTGAACTCAGACCCTCGGGCCTTTATCTAAAACCTAATATTTTATACTTCTAGAGAAATTTATTCAATTCATTTTTTATTTTTCCATGAAGATTCAAAGGGCACGCGATCCACAGGCACACCAACCCAGCAAGGGCTTCAAAAATTAGTTTAGCCACCCACAACAGAAGCCTTGTATTTATATACATTGTTTTATTTTCATCAGCTTTATCTTGATTGCTATTAGATTTATAGAATTGTATAACTAGCTTATATATAATATATAATATATATAGGAAAGTTGAGAGTTCATCAACGTTTTAATTTATTAGTATATAATTTTTTTTTATCAATTGTCAAATCAAGCCTAGAGAACTCTCAACTTCCCTATATATATTATATAATATATATAAGATAGTAGCACACCAACAAAGAAACAAGAAGCAAAAAATTATTTATAAGTAATTTACAAGTCAAAATATTTATTTCTTATGAAAGCTTTGAAACCAATTTTAAAGAAAGATTCACCACATAGTGTGTTGGTGAAGTGCTTGTTGTGTTTTTAGCCACCAAGGTTCAAACTAGCATTAGACCTTTGGGTCATTTTTTTTATGCACATAAGAAGCTTCATCATTATGATGACTCTATGATTTAATTGGTTCTAGTTGAACTCGGACCGTCGGACCTTTATCTGAAACCTAATATTTTATACTTCTAGAGACATTTATTCAGTTCATGTTTTATTTTTCCATGGAGGTTCAAAGGGCATATGATCCACAAGCACAACAACCTAGCAAGGGATTCACAAAGTAGTTTGGCCACCCACAACACAAGCCAGGTATTTATATACATTGTTTTTTTTTGTCGGCTTTATGTTGATTCCAATTAGATTTATAGAATTGTATAACTAGCTTATATATATTATATAATATATATATGGAAGCCGAGACTTCATCAAGGGTTTAATTTATTAGTATATAATTTTTTTTATCAATTGTCAAATCAAAGCCTGGAGAACTCTCAACTTCCCTATATATATATATATA
>MU225190.1:173460-209675 GCA_018584345.1 Thuja plicata | reverse complement strand
TGAACCTATGAAGGAATTTGACCAAGAAGTTATTTTGCCTAAACTCCTTCGTGCTAAGATGATTACTAGACCTAAACGCAAAAAGAAATGTAGTCCACACTTGAAGACTCTTCCTTTTTGTTTTTATAATAGATTTCATGATCACTCTACAAATGAATGTCAAGCTTTATGTTATAAGATTAGGCATCACATTGATAGTAAAGTTATTTATATAACATGTGGCAATGAGTTGTATTTCAATCCTATTTTCTCTAAATAACATTTATGTTCCTATTATGGAACGAAGTCTTCTAATCAAGCATTCTCAAGCTATCTTCAAGTGTGATTCAAGAAAGCAATCAAGCAAGATTTCAAGAAAGAATTAATCCAATCAAGCATCCATTTTCATGAAGGAGATCCATTGGAGGCCATTGAAGGATTGAAGCTACATGGTGCCCTTTTGGTGATCTCTCCATCCACCTTCTTCCAAGCCTATTCCAAATTCAAGAACCCATTCAAGACTTGGTGTTGGAGATCAACAAGAAATTGTTTGAAGACATCCTACATTCTAGATCCATTGGTGCATACATACTTGTGGATTCAAGGATTCGAATCCTCCACAAGGACTCTTTCAAGCAAGGTGAATTTATGCATTTACTTTGTCCATTTTTGTAATTTCAATTACATATATTTAAGGTTAATTCCAAAACTAGGGTTTGACCAAGGCAAACCCCTCCCCCCAACTAAAAAATCTCTTTTTCTTGCAAGTACAGGTTCGGGACTACGGATTTAGACTCAGATCTAGATACCCTTTTCGGCAAACTTTCAAGATCCGCGAACAAAGTCACTTTCAGATCTGTGCAGGTCAAGGTTGACATTATTGGGTCAGGGTTGACATTTGTGGGTCAAGATCAACCTTTTTCATAAGATGACATCGGAATGGAAAACAATTTTTGGGTTTTGTTCGTCTTTGCGTTCTAGTTTCGGATCATACTTCATTTTTTCCAGAAACAACCTACAGACCTCAGAAAATAGCATTCTTTGATCTGCACTATTTTAAGGTTGGTACTTCATCTCATCCATTTCAATTCCTACAACTATCATATACATTCCTTTCTAAAACTGTAATTTAAGCTCTTTCCTCTTTACTCTCATTTTTGAATGGATGATTCATTTGTGCATTGATCCTTCTTTTTGGTTAATCAATTTGGATCTTTCATTTGTTCATTTGAGGTTAAAAGGAACATCTTATCTTCCCCACACATTACACAAACATCTACATTTTCAAATGTGACCATCTATTTTCTTACCTTACATTTTGGTAACATTCTATTTTATATGTTACAATATATATAAGATAGTATCACGCCAACAAAGAAAGAAGAAGAAAAAAAATATTTATAAGTAATTTACAAGTCAAAATATTTATTTCTTATGAAAGCTTTGAAATCAATTTTAAAGAAAGGTTCACCACATAGTGTGTTGGTGAAGTGGTTGTTGTGTTGTTGTGCCACCAAGGTTCAAACCACCATTGGACCTTTGATTCATTTTATTTATGCACACGAGAAGCTTCATCATTATGACGACTCTATGATTTAATTAGTTCTAGTTGAACTCGGACCCTCGGACCTTAATCTGAAACCTAATATTTTATACTTCTAGAGATATTTATTCAATTCATTTTTTATTTTACCAAGGAGGTTTAGAGGGCACACGATCCACAAGCACACCAACCCAGCAAGGGCTTCACAAAGTAGTTTAGCCACCCACAACACAAGCCTTATATTTATATACATTGTTTTATTTTTGTCTGCTTTATCTTGATTCCTATTAGATTTATAGAATTGTATAACTAGCTTATATATATATTATATAATATATAGGGAAGCCAAGAGTTCATCAAGGCTTTAATTTATTAGTATATAATTTCTTTTATCAATTGTCAAATCAAAGCCTGAAGAACTCTCAACTTCCCTATATATATTATATAATATATATAAGATAGTACCACACCAACAAAGAAAGAAGAAACAAAAAATTATTTATAAGTAATTTAGAAGTCAAAATACTTATTTCTTATGAAAGCTTTCAAATCAATTTTAAAGAAAGGTTCACCACATAGTGTGTTGGTGAAGTGGTTGTTTTTTTGTTGTGCCACCAAGGTTCAAACCACTATTGGACCTTTGGTTCATTTTATTTATGCACATGAGAAGCTTCATCATTATGATGACTCTATGATTTAATTGGTTCTAGTTGAACTCGAACCTTTATTTGAAAGCTAATATTTTATACTTCTAGAGACACTTATTCAATTCATTTTTTATTTTTCCATGGAGGTTTACAGGGCACGCAATCTATAAGCACACCAACCCACCAAGGGCTTCACAATGTAGTTTAGCCACCCACAACACAAGCCTTGTATTTATATACATTGTTTTATTTTCGTCGGCTTTATCTTGATTCCTATTAGATTTATAGAATTGTATAACTAGCTTATATATATTATATAATATATATATATGGAAGCCAAGAGTTCATCAAGGCTTTAATTTATTAGTACATAATTTTTTTTATCAATTGTCAAATCAAAGCCTGGAGAACTCTCAGCTTCCCTATATATATTATATAATATATATAAGATAGTAGCATGCCAAAAAAGAAAGAAGAAGCAAAAAATTATTTATAAGTAATTTACAAGTCAAAATATTTATTTCTTATGAAAGCTTTGAAAGCAATTTTAAAGAAAGGTTGACAACATAGTGTGTTGGTGAAGTGGTTGTTGTGTTGTTGTGCCACCAAGGTTCAAACCACCATTGGACCTTTGTTTTCATAGAGAGGTGCATTTGCCTTAGTCAAAATTATTTCATTAGAAATTTTAATTTTTAAATCAAAATATTTTATATAATCTTAATTATTTCATTTTTTAAGTTTGCATTTTATTTCATTTTCAAATAATTGAAAATGTAATGTTTTATTCATATAAGTAATTTGTTTTAAAAAAATTATGTATTTATTGATATTAATTTATGAAATATAAATTTAAACCATTTAATTTAATAGATATATTTAATAATTCAACTAATAAATATAATATCACAAATACAACTTTTAAAATTTGGATTGTAATTTATTTTGTTATGTCGATTGGGTTTAGGGATGACATTTAATTTATTTCTATGCTATGGTTTAATTTAGGTCTTGTTTCGTCAAATATTAAATTACAATTAGGGTTTTGGTTCAATTTAGATTAGGGTTAGGGCTCAATTTGGTTGTGTTTGTATTAAAATATAATTTGGATTAGGAACATGTCTCAATTTTGTTTGTTGTTCAATTATTTTAGGGTTATTGTTCAATTTGTTTTATTCTTATAAATAGGGTTGAAGTTGGTTTAGGAGTTGGGTTAAATTTAATTAAGTTGAAGGGTTCAATATGATATAATTATTAACTAGATATAGGGGCAGGGTTTAATTTACTTTAGTTTTAGGGTTCAATTTAGTTTAATGGTCAATTAGGTTATAGTTTCATTCAATGCTTTCACTTAGTGTGAAGCTTATGCAATGATTATATTTAGGGTTTTATTTATTTATTAATTAATTAGGTTTCTATTTAGGCATTGACTGGTTTAATATTAGGGTTAGGTTCTGATTTGGTATAGGATTTGAGTTCAATTTCATTTAGGGTTAGTTTGGTCAAATATTGTTTAGGATTTTACTCTATTTTCTATTAGGTTGTGGCTCAACCAATATAGTATTTAATTGCGTTTAGGTTTGGGTTAGGGTTAAATTTAGTTATGGTTGTGGTTACACTTCAATTGGTGTTAGGGTTCAATTTGGTATATTTTTAATAGTAGGGTTCCATTTGGTTTAATATCTAGATTTAATCTCCATAGTGTAGGGTTAGGGTTCAATTAAATTTAATGATCAATTAGGTTATAGTTCCCTTCAAAGCTTTCAGTTTGTGTGGAGATTGTGCAATAATTATATTTAGGGTTTAATTAATTAATGAGGTTTCTAGTTAGGGATTGATTGGTTTAATCTTAGGGTTAGGTTCTAATTCTATTTAGTACTTGGGTTCAATTTGATTTAGGGTTAGGTAAAAATTTTGTTTAGGGTTTTACTTCTATTTGGTATGAGGTTGTGACTCAATCGATATAAGGTTGCAACTCAATCGATATAAGGTTGTGACTCAATCGATATAATATTTAGTTGGGTTTAGGGTTCAATTTAGTTAGCGATTATGGTTAGGCTTCAAATTTGTTTACGGTTAATTTTTTATATGGACAAGGTTAATATTGGTGTAGGATTAGACTTAGGGTTTAATTTAGTTTAATTTTGAAATATGTTTAGGTTTAGGGTTTTAGTTAGGCTTTAATGATTGTGTTCAATTTTGTTTATGGTTAGGGTTCAATTTAGTTTAATGGTCAATTAGGTTATAGTTCCATTCAATGCTTGCAGTTTGTGTGAAGATTGTGAAATGATTATATTGAGGGTTTAATTAATTAATTAATTAATTAGGTTTCTAGTTAGGGATTGATTGGTTTAATTTTAGGGTTAGGTTCTAATTTGGTTTAGGATTTGAGTTCAATTTCATTTATGGTTAGTTTGGTCAAATAATTTTTTTTTTGATAAAAATGGCATTGCCATTGTATTTTATTTATATTTATAACTACTTCAGAGAGGCTCCGGGGGGGAAGAAGCAGGAAGAAAACCCCCCTCTTAGCCAAAACATAATACAAAAAATCACTATCCACACATATAGGCAACATGTTCAACTCTCAACCCATCCTTGTACATCATATAACATCCATGAACTCAACTATTATATCTCGATATTATGACAATGAGAACTGAAAAGTAGTGATCCCATAAAGTTACCACGAAGGCAGTTCCATGTCAAAAGAATCCACCAGCTCATGAGTATGAAGTAATTGAAAAATATCCTGCTGATCCCATTCCACTGACCCACTCTCCATGACCACTCCTCTATTTGCGAAACAATCAGCTAGGCGATTTTCTGCCCTAAAGCAATGAGAAATTTTATAGTCTTAAAATTTGGAAAGAAGTTTACTTACTTCATTTAGAATGTATTTAATCTCCCAGTTGAAGATGTTTCCTATGGATAGAGCTGAAGTGATAAGTTGGGAGTCCCCTTCAATATGGATACTCTTAATGCTGAGATTAACAACCCTTTGAATACCAGATAACAGAGCTCTTGCCTCCGCCATGTTATTAGTTCCCGTAGGCAACCTACTCCCAGCCGCTCTAATAATGTGACCATGACTATCTCTATGAACCCATCTGGCCCCTAAAATCCCTGGATTTCCTTTAGAAGATACATCAAATTTTAGCTTAATGAAGCCTGTATCTGGAGGCTTCCATTTCACATCCTTTCTAATATCTTGCTTTTTCCTCTTTCCCACCAAAACTCCCTTAAACAAAATACGAATCCTAGGCCAATTGCTAAGAATTTTGGAATCATGTGCTGTGAAGGTTGAAGACAAAGATTTTGATTTACAAACATAAGTATTGACCATTTCTGAAATAGATGCCTCAACAATCTCAATAACTTGGAGAACCACGCTACTTTCCTTCCTAAAAATCCTCTTGTTTCTCTCCCACAAAAGGCACCATGTAATTGCTTAGGGTTTTACTTCTATTTTATATTATTTTGTGGCTAAATCAATATAGTATTTAATTGGGTTTAGGTTTGGGTTAGGGTTCAATTTAGTTATGGTTTTGGTTAGAATTAAATTTGTGTTAGGATTCAATTTGGTCTATTTTTAATATTAGGGTTCCATTTGGTTTAATGTTTAGATTTAATCTCCATTACGTAGGGTTAAGGTTCAATTTAGTTTAATGATCAATTAGGTTATAGTTTGATTCAAAGCTTTCAGTTTGTGTGAAGATTGTGCAATGATTATATTCAGGGTTTAATTTATTAATTTATTAATTATGTTTCTAGTTAGGGATTGATTGGTTTAATCTTAGGGTTAGGTTCTAATTCTATTTAGGACTTGGGTTCAATTTTATTTAGGGTTATGGAAAAATTGTGTTTAGGGTTTTACTTCTATTTGGTATAAGGTTGTAACTCAATCGATATAAGGTTGTGACTCAATTGATATAATATTTAATTGGGTTTAGGGTTCAATTTAGTTAGCAGTTGTGGTTAGGCTTCAAATTTGTTTAAGGTTCATTTTGGTATATGGTCAAGCTTAATATTGGTTTAGGATTAGCCTTAGGGTTTAATTTAGTTTAATTTTGAAATATGTTTAGATTTAGGGTATAATTTAGGGCTTTAGTTAGGGTTTAATGATTGTGTTCAATTTGGTTTACGGTTAGGGTTCAATTTAGTTTAATGGTCAATTAGGTTATAGTTCCATTCAATGCTTTCAGTTTGTGTGAAGATTGTGCAATGATTATATTCAAGGTTTAATTAATTTATTTATTAATTAGGTTTCTAGTTAGGGATTGATTGGTTTTATCATAGGATTAGTTTCTAATTTGGTATAGGATTTGGGTTCAATTTGATTTAGGGTTAGGGTCAAATTTTGTTCAAGGTTTTACTTCTATTTGGTATAAGGTTGTGGCTCAATCAATATAATATTTAATTGGGTTTAGGTTTGGGTTTAGGGTTCAATTTAGTTGGTCAGTGTGGTTAGGCTTCAAATTGGTTTAAGGTTCATTTTGGTATATGGTCAAGGTTAATAGTGGTTTAGAGTTATCCTTAGGGTTTAATTTTGTTTAATTTTCAAATATATTTAGGTTTAGGGTTTAATTTAGGGTTCTAGTTTGGGTTTAATATTTGTGTTCAATTTGGATTACAATTAGGGTTCAATTTAGTTTAGTATTATGGTTATTATTTAATTTAGTGATTTATGGTTATAATTGCATTGAATATTTTACTTAGTGTGAAAAATATGTAATGACTACATTTAGGATTTAATTTTTTTTATTAATTAACAAGGCTTATAGTTAGGTATCAATTTTCTTTAGTCTTATAGATAGGTAGGGTTAGGATTCAGTTTTTTTTAGGGTTTTACTTATATTTTCTATACTATTACACTTCAATTGATATAATATTCAATTAGGTTTAGGTTTATGTTTATGTTTATGCTTAGTTTGAAGTTTAGTGTTCTATTTAGTTATGGTTGTAGTTAGGGTTCAATTAGGTTTATAATTATGGGTTGACATAGTTTATTGTTACTTGGTTAGGATTCAATTTGGTTTAATATTCAATTAGGTTTTAGTTTGGTGGAAGGGAGCTATAGTTGGCCCCTATTTATTCTAATGAAAGGTAGATAAAGAAGGTTCAATTTGGTTTATTGTTAGGGTTAGGATATAATTTTGGTTATTATTTAATTATTCTTAGGGCTAGGGTTAAATCTAGTTTACGATAGGGTTAGGGTTAATTTTGGTTTATGTTTAAGGTTTAATTAAGATATGGTTTAGAGTCCCATTACTTTTAGCATTAAGGTACAATTTTTTTAGTAGTTGGGTTAAAGTTCAACTTGATTTAGGTTTAGGGTTTGATTATGTTAAGTATTAGTTTAAGGGCTCAATTTGGATTCATTTCCTAACCCTAATTATAATCTAAATCTAATTGAACCCCAACCCTATCATTGTTATTAATTGAAATTGAACCATGTACCATAATTAAACTATAACCCTAATCTTAAATTAATATTATCTCTAACTGTAACTAAAACTAATACCAAACCAAAATTAAACTCTAAAATTAAATCAAATTAAGCACTAATCCTTCCTCTTGTGAGAACTATAACTCTAAAAAAACACTAATTGAAACCTAACCCTAATCAAACTCTGATCCTTATTTTTAATCATATTTCGTATAATGTTGAACTAAGTCTAGGGTTTGGATATGGGTAGGGTTTGGGTTCAATTTGGTTTTGTAGACACCTAAAAATGGTTTGAGCCTACTGGTCTACGTGTTTTAACATTTTTAGAATTACAATCAAAATGTTTTTTTGCGACCTAATTATTCCTCTATGTCACACATATGATCTTTATTGTATGGCGACATTGTGTCTTTCGTCAATGATTGAATATTGCAAAATTGTTCAATTTTTTACTAACAATTCTACTCTCCTTATCAAACCCATCATTTTCTAAATCATTTATGATCAACCTTAAACCGATCCCATTTGATCCTATTCAATCCTATTCGATCCTAAACTGATCCTATTCAATCCTAAACCATTCCAAACCTTCCTAAATTGATTAAAACCTATCCTATTCTATTCCCAATCACTTACAAAATTGTTCGGACTCATTCCAGCCATTCTAGGGCATTGTCCAAGATCATTGATGCCTAATTAACCCAATTTCAAACCTATCGATCAAACCGTATTTCAATTTGATCAATCTTGTCATCATTTAAGGAGCATTGTCCAAGATCATCGATGCTTCGTATCCCCTTAATCAGCCATTTGATAACATTGTCAAAGATCATCAGTGTTATCGCTATCAATCTATCAATATCAATCTAATAGTGTTGTTCATTATTGACAATACTGTTTCTAATTATTATTTCAGGAACATTGTCAAAGATCATCGATGTTTCCCCATTTCAATTTTAATCCTATGAAACCATCAAAGTTCATTTGGCACTTTTCAGTCATTTCCAATTATCATTACACGGGCGCATTGTCAAAGATCATCGATGCCTCATGTTTTGCTAAACTAATCTGGAACCCTCAGAATTGATCTTAAACCTTATCGTCATTATCAAAATCATTTCAATTTGACATCAACACCTTCAATTTGACCTATAATCCACTAATTTCCCCTTTTGGATGAATAACCCATAGTTTATCCTAAGTCCTAATTTAATAAACAAATAAACTTTATTTATTCCCCTTTTCCCTAAGTCTCCAATAATTAATTAATTTTTATTAATTAATTAGCTAATTCCAATTTATGGGATTTTGTAATTTCATAAATACTAATTTGGATTTGTGAGGAATATTGATTTATTAATTGAATTAATATCCTCCTAATATCACCTAATTTCCATATCCCTTAATTGAGGATTCACATCCCTATTAAGGTGCTTCTTCAATATCTTCAATATCCTCCAATATATCCTCAATATCTTCTTATTTTATCTCCCCCATTTCATGCTTCCAAGCATCTCACCAACCAAAATCTACATTTATGCATAGATTTTGTTCTATCTCACCTAAATGTCTCTCATTTTCTAGAAAATGGGATGCATTTCTTTCTTTCAAGGTTGAACCACAAGATTTTGAGAAAACCTCAAGATCACTCACTTCTAGTACTCTCATTAGCAAACTTGGCTTCTTGTGCAAAGTGTGTGTGCAAAGAGCAACATCAATCTCATTATGGAGAAGAAAGAAGGACATGGGAGCTTCCTTTGAAGGGGGTTTTTGAGTTTTCATTCTTGTTTTATGAATTCCCTTAGCAAATAGCTTTCATGATAGATTAGATAGCTTTAGCAGACTATTTAGGGTTTGTGGTTACCTAATATGCTAAATATGCCTTTTTTTGGTCTTAAAAAATGGTGAACCCGACGTGAACATTCTTAACTGCTGAATTTTTTTTTGTTATTGTGTCTTTTTCAGGTTTTGGAAGAGAGCTACGTAGGTGGTCACTGAAGCTGCATAGGTGGTCACTGTTCCTGTGTAGGTGGTCACTATTTCTGCATAGGTGGTTAAGTCCTATGTAGGTGGGACCTATACCTATGCACTTGGAGCCCAGAGCTATGTAGATGGATGCTTACTTACGCATTTGGTCATATGGGGTCCTCTTTTAGGGTTTAGGATCATTCTTTGGATGTTTAGGAAGCTATTCTGTATCTAGGGCTTTCTCCTCTCCTTTTTCTCTGTTTACAAGCTAAAATGAACCCTAAACTTGGTTAATGAACCCTAATGTGATTAATTAATCTCACACTTTTATTTGCAAGGCCCAAAATGAACATTCATATTTGCATTTGTGCTCCTAAAATGAATCTCATCTAGCCTAGGGTTTCATACTATCAAGCATTTTGAAATTTCAAAAACACTTGCAATCTAGCCTAACTAGGGGTGGAAATGGACTATTTCATGCAAGATAAAGTTTTTTAAGTTGTTAAGGGGCCTGAAATGAACATTCATATCTGATTTGGGTACCTAAAATGAACTCTAACCTAGTTTAGGATCAAATGCAGAGTTGGTCTTTAAGCTGTTCCTAAACCATTTTCATGCACATGCAAGCTAGTTAGGGTTTCAATTTCACTTCAAATAATTTCAAATCAACTTAAATGGCATAAATAATGAGCCCTAGCTAGGTTTCTAATGATATTTTGTGCTTAGATGTTGAAAACAACTCTATTTTTGCAAGTTTTTAGTCATTTTAAGCTTCTGATTAATTGTTGCGCACGTGGTCACTGTTGCTGCACATGTGGTCAGAAGCTATGCTGGTGGGAGATTTTTCTTGCATAGGTGGTGCCCTAGTTCTGTGTAGGTGGTAGCCTATTCCTGCACAGGTGGTAAAAGTGTTTTTTTCGATGCTATTTTTGGATTTCTGCATTCCTATACTTATTTCTGCACTTAGACTACTGGATTTTGGTATTACTGATGATTTGTGTAGCGTTTTGGAAATTGTGGGATGAATATTGAATCCTAAAACTACTAACAGTTTTAATGCATGACGTTTGTAGAAGAACTTGTGTTTTTTCAAACTCTTAAGCTTTCTTTTTTTAGTTAGAAAACACTTCATTTTGGTGCTTGAAAAGAACCTTTTGCTTTCATGTGTCTGATGTGTTTTCTAGATTGTAAAACCCTAAGAATAATATGAGTGTATCCTCTCCCATCACCTTCATGGATCTTGGGTGTAAGAGAAACTCATATCATTCTTATAGAGTGGCTACCTCCCAAGTGCTTTAGTAGAGCTAGTGAGAGTGGATGCCTAACCGGTGATAGGCTACAACCAAGCCCATCCAAACCGGGATACAAATATGCCATTGTGACTAATCTCACAATGGATGGGTGTTGAATGCATTATATCGGGATTAAGATCTCCCTCAGTACCCTTTTGGTGAGTTAAAACCTATGGAATGTAACTTTCGTAGGCTGGGAGGCCTCCATAATGGAGCTAATATGTCGCACGTATAACCAGCCGAATGGATCCTGTTACTAAAAACCTTGTCATAGTATCCAAAAACCTTCTATCTATTGACACAGAAGGTTGGAGACCAACTAAGATGCCCTACACTTTCACAGCTATTAGACGAGACAATAATCCCTTGGGAAGTGATGACCCTTTGGAGTTGAAGCTTGGAATGCCTAAGAAGTGAGTGCACATGTAAGGAAGAGCCCATGCCTCCAAGATTCTAGGTTGTCCGCTATTAGTAAGCGCGGCTAAACTTCAGTTCAAGTGGGGATTCAACAGATAGTGTCCTTGCTATCCTTAGGAAGTGGTGTGTTTGTTTGTTTAACAATAGCCATTATGAATGATGTTTCTTGTGTGGGTGTTCAAACCTAAATAAAAATGATAACATCTTAAAAACACTCCCCTTAAAGAACACTTTTTCTAAATCAATCTTCAAGAACAATCAAATGGTCACAAAAAACCTTGTCTTTGAGTTAACATATGGAACCTTGAACTTTTTACTTGGAACCTTTTGGCATGCTTGATTGCATATTCATGACCTAATCTCCCTGCACTTGAATTTCAAAAGTCCCTTGCATTATAGACCTCATTTCAATCCTCATTATAGTCCCTTTTGCATAAGTCCTAATCATAGCCCTCTTGCATACATAGCTCATTTTAAATCCTCCTTGAAAACTTTGCAAACAATCCTAGAAAGTATCCAAATCATAGAGCATTTCTTTATGGTGCTAAAAATAGGATATTGACTTGGTCCCCTTTTGTCCCAAAAATTTCAAACCCCCCCTATCAATAGGTTTTATTCCACCTTTATCATGATGGATTTGACCTAAGCCTTTTTATCAAACTTGTCCTTTATTCCAAAAATCCTATTTTTCAAGTCAAGATCCTTATTAAACTTCATAAGGTTATGCTCCTAGATTTGTCTCCTTTCAAAATATTATTTGTTAAATTCCAAAAAACCAAAAACATAGTTGCATAAACCTTAGATTGCATTTGCATAAGTCCCTTACATTTCCAAATTTGCATTTCAAAACATGCATTTTCCAAAATTCAAAAATTCCAAAAAAATCTTGCATTTGCATATAGTAATCATGCCAATTTTCACAAGGTCTCAAGCATCCAAAGGGAAACAAGACCCTCATTTACCTATGTTTATGTCACAACCAGAATCACAATTACCTTTTGATCCAAGCCAAGGTGTTGCATATCATAATCAAACTGACCTAATCAACATGCAACCATTTGAAGAAGCACATCAAACATATCATGACCCAAGACATGTCACATTTCCTCAAGGACCAACTTCAAGCCCTGATCTATGCAACATGGGATATCCTTCCAATGCTTCCCCAAACTTTGGCACTATTCAGTGGGGACCTCCCCAAACCTTTGACCCAATATTTGTACATATGCCACCTGGCCAAGGTAGTGTTCCCCCTACATTGTAGGAGGAATACCTACAAACTGGACAAATCATTCAAGTCCAATCCGATTACTTGCAACAACAACCTATGCCAAACACAGATTTCAGATCTTATCAACCTCCGTCACCACCACCAGATATTCAAGATAATGGTAATCCCTCAAGTCCCTCTTTGGATTCTAGAGACTCACATGGAACATTTTCTTCCTTCAAAGATTTACCTAAAGAGGAAATTGATGAGGTCGTTAAGAACAAGAAAATTCAGCATAAATTAACATACCTCATGACTCAAGATTCGAGACGATATATCAAAGTGATTCGAAAGAAAAATCCCCAATTATTCTTGAAATATCAAACTCCCCCACCATCTACTTTGGAAGATAACCAAGCCTTAGTGGTGCGGGATAGAGAAAAGTGAGAACAACCCTTCGATGAGTCAACTATGGTGCTAACACAAAAATGACAGTGAAATAATTTAATCATCGATATTCCTCCAAAGGAAAAGTATATACCATTGGATAATCCTTTATTAGAAGAAGTAGCAATTCCTCCTCCCGAGACTGTGGATGTGACACAAATCCATAAAAAGGTTCCTACAAGAACATGGAGGATTGATTTAAAGAACTGCTTGCCAAAAGGATCAAATGAGACATTCGCATTTCCTTGGGGAATGCCAGATGTACCCCCTTTTGAAGAAACACAATCAAGTGGTCCTCCTTTGGTACCAGATACAACATTTTTAGGAAGCACTTCAAATGCAACAATGTCCAAAGGACCATTTAATGAACCACCCAGGGTAGCCACATTTGATGTATCTAATGCGACTACTATAACTGTACCAAATCAATTGCAAGAGAAAAAGAAGAAGAGCCTCGTGGATATCAAACCAATTCCACCTAAGATAACCCAGCAAGAACATGTCACAGAGAAAGTGCAACAAGCCCAAGCAGGTCAACAAGTACCACTTGTGAATATAGTGCAACCAATGCAACCTCAAATTGCAGCCCAAGTTAACATGATGTCTCAAACACAACCACCAAAATGTAAGCATGCAAATCTTGATGGCATACTTGGACCACTTGGATTTCAACAAGGTCACAAGATGCAACAACCAACAATGCAGGTAGGTAAAGAATCCCATCCTGTCACCCAAACTGTGCAAGGTCCAAAGGTGCAACAAGTGCACCTGTGGCAACAACACCATACCCAATAATATGTACAACAACAACAACATTCTCTACAATAGAAATATGTGCAACAACAACAACATGCTTTACAACAATAGTATATACAGCAACAACAACATGCTTTGCAACAAAAGTATGCTCAACAACAAAGACAACAACATGTTCAACAATAGAAACAACAACAACATGTTCAGCAACCATATGTCACACAACAACAAAATGTGTCTTAACAACAACAACATGTGGCGCAAACTCAACAACAACAGTAGTCACCATGATATCAATAGCAAGTTTCCCAACCGTATTATATGACACAAGGTCAACAATACAATCTTCCACCACTGAACCAACAATGTGTAGAAGATCCTTAACAACATACCATACAACATGTGGCATCAGTCCATGACATCTCATCTGAATTGTCAGAATCGGATCGGGCCTCAAAATATAGTCGATGTTGAAGAATGAAGAAATGCTTCAACAAATCCAATTTTTGCAGAAGAAACTAAATGATATACAATTCAAGGACACAAAGACACTCTATATGGAATGAGACGTATGTCCTAATCCATTTGATCGAAGAATTTACATTCCTCCTTTTCCCAAGAATTTTAACATATCCAAGTTTGAGAAATACAAAGGGAAAGGCAATCCAATCGATCACATTCAAGAATTCTATACATCTTTCATCGAGGTTAATCATGATGGCACATATATCATGTGACTCTTCCCTCAAAGCCTTGGGGGTCAAGCAATGGAGTGGTACTCTAAATTACCCAGCAATATCAGATCTTGGAAAGAACTAGCTGAAAAATTCATGTCTCACTTTGCGTTCAACATATCAAGTGAGGTTATGCTGACTAACTTATGCACAACCAAACAAAAGGTTGGAGAATCCTTTATGACCTTCCTATTGCAATGGAGGAATTTGGTGAGTTAATATCCTTTTGATGTGCCAGAAGAACAACAAATTTGATTATTTATCCAAAATTTGGTACCTGAGATGATGTATGAGGTCAAAATCAAATGATCAAGTACAATTCAAAAGCTCATGAAAAAAGGAATTGACATTGAAGATGCTCTTATTGAAAAAGGAGGATTAAAAATCAACAAGGACTATCAGGTTGTGAGCACTTCAAGTGACAAACCAAAATTTTGGTCTCAGAATAAAAATGTCACAAATGACGGCATTGTTGACGAATGGATGGTTAATGCGACACAATAGAAAGTGAGTCTCAAAGGACACACTACTACCAATAAGAAAATAATGACTAAAGCACCACCTCCGGCACTAGCTCCAACACAACCTCAAGCACAAATGAATGATAATGCGCAACAAATCTGGTAGCGTCGACTGCCGAGAAACAAAGATGGACCACAAAGATAGTTCACGCCATTGGGTGAACCACTCCATTTGGTCCTACAACAATTATTGCAAAAAAATTACATTAAATTACCTGAGCTCTGCGAACCTCCAGCAGTGAAACCCCCTTGGTGGGACGACAACAAATATTGTGATTATCATTAGATGAAAGGACACAAAACCAATTCCTGCTACCAATTAAAACATAAATTCCAAGACCTTATTGATCAAGGTGTGATTGAAGTTGAACCCACGACAGGATCTTCCAACATTTACCATACTATATTCACAAACCCCTTGGTTGATCATGAAAAGGGGAATGCCTCTACATCGAATTCAAATTCTAAGAACAATTTCAATTATACTTGAACCATCCATGAATATACCATCAATTGTTTCTCTGAGGCCAATTCATGTGTGGCCACGCTGACCTTCAGGGATAGTAACCCTCAATGTGTAGTCGCTACCCATCATACCAAGATTATTGTGCCTGGCGCACCATCCAAACCCAAGGTACCTTCAGATTACAGCCTTGTTGACCAGTTGGGTAAGACCACTGCCTTAATATCAATCCTTGATTTTCTGCACACATCCTCCTAGCACAAGGAAGTCCTTAACAAAGCCTTGAAGGAGTCCACTATTCTGACCAACATTGACACTAACCAGTTTCAGGCCATGATGGGGCACTTCTCTGCGTCCCATCATGTCACATTTTCCAAAGATGATGTTCCACATGACTGGCTTGGCCATAATGACCCTCTCCATCTAGAAGTCTTTGTCCATAATGCCAAAGTCTGGCGAGTCATGATAGATGGTGGAGCAGGACTTAACATCTGCACTTTGAATGTCATTCTTGATCTTGGATACAATGAGAGTGACATTGATCCTTCCAGGAGAATCACAATAAAGGCCTATGATGGCGTTGAACGTCCCTCTAAGGGAGTCATCATACTGCCCATCAGAATTGGTTTGGTTACTAAAAACACATTACTGCAAGTCCTAGATCTAGACTTTCCGTATAACATGATCTTAGGATGCCCATGGATCCATGCCATGAAGGTGGTTCCCTCAACGTACCATCAATGTCTAAAGTTCTTTCATGATGGAGTTGAGATCACCATACCAGGTGATCCTAACCCTTTCCAATTTTGTGCTAATCTGAGAGAAGGGCCCGCCCAACAGGTGCCTACCAACAGCAAAGCCACTTCATCCAATTCCTCCAAATATTTTGATGTAGCCACCCTTGAAAAATGATCAAAGTAAAGCTAGAGATTGAAGATAAAAGCTATGGAGAGTATACCATGGCACAAGATTTTCATATTGGGAAGCTTCCTCTCTCCCCGAAGTCTTATGGAAAACCAAAGTTATTGCAAGAAAAACCACCCAAAATGACCGTGAAGGTTGTGCCCTCACCCACATTCACTCTGTGGGGAGGTTTGCATGAAGAACATGTATATTACAATGCATCCAGCTAGATTTTTCAAGACCAATAGAAACAAGAACATGAGCCCACTAAGATAACTGTTGAAATATACGGGCTCAGGTTCACACTCATGTAGAAAAAAGGTTATGATGGCCATAGTGGTCTTGGAGTACACAAACAAGGAATTTTTGAACCAATTGCTGCAAAAGGTCATCCCCTTCATCTGGGAATTGGATTCAAACCATTACGAATTGGCTCTTTGAATGCCAAAATGGCCTCATGTGAAAATGTGGAGGTCTCAAACGATGAAAAGTCATCTGAGGATACCCATTGTGAGTACACTACAGATTCAAATGAGTGGGAATGGACGTCTTATTCCTCTAGTTCTTATGAGCTTGACCATTTCTTCCCTGAGCCTGTAGACCTACCTATGGTAGAAAAACATGTTAACACAATTCCCCCTCTAGTAACCAATCCTGATCCCTGGTCTAGAATTTTCTAGGATCTTAGTCCTAAACCTTCACTGCATGACGTCTCTGACTCTGAAGACACTGATATTTACATCTTTTCCTTTACCTCTGGCCTCAAAAACATGTGCACCACTAATGATGACATCCCCCTAGTCTACCCTGAACTCATTGATTGGGATGAGCAAGGATCACCGAGCTTGGATCGCTTTGAAAATGATGAAGCAATAGCATAATTCTTTGAGCTCCGAGAGGGCATACCATCTGGCAACCACAAAAAAGGGTTCTCCATTGACCTTGTTGCTAGAACATATTTTGGGGAGTCAACTCCATCTTCTAGTGGCAAAATTGAAATTGAAAAAATTAAGAAATAAAAAAATAAAAAGAATAGGTCCTCTAGTGAAAACCGAAAGGCGCCAGTTGACCATGAAAAAGTAAAAAAAAAGGACATATCTGAGGGTGAAAACCTCTTTGAGGCACCCGAGGATGGAAGACTAGACATACCCCCTCAAAGGAGAAGTCAACATTTCTCATTGAAATGACTGAGGAGACTAACTTGGGAATACTAAACAACGCCAAGATCATACACTTTGCAACATCACTCTCGCCAAAAGAGAAGGATGAGTTTAATAGATTCTTCCTTGCATGCCAGATCAATTTTGCCTAGTCATATGCAGACATGCCTGGCCTAGATCCTGAGTTAGTTCTTCACCACCTCCCTCTGAAGCTAGGTGTGAAGCCAGTAAAATGGAAGCTCAGAAAAATGCATCCCCAAATAGCTCTACTGGTAAAATAAGAATTGAAGAAGTTATTGGATGCAGGATTCATCAGGCCTATAGATTACACAGATTGGATCTCCAATCTGGTTCTTATTAGCAAGCATGCTGGGGTCATATGGATATGCACTTATTTCTATGATTTAAATAAGGCATGCCTTAAATATTATTGTCCTCTTCCCAACATTGACATCATTGTTGACATGACTGCAGGCTATGAGATGTTGTCACTGATGGATGGCTTCTCTAGTTACAACCAAATTCAGATTGCTCCCGAGGATCAAGCCAAGAAAACTTTCACATGTCCTTGGGGAACCTATTGTTGGAATGTCATGCCCTTCGGCCTCAAGAATGTCGGAGTAACTTATCAACAGGTAATGACCACAATCTTCCATGACTTCATGCACATATTGATGGAAGATTATGTTGACGACCTCCTCTACAAATCTACAATGAGGAAAGATTATTTGAGTATTCTGGCCAGAATATTTGAAAGAATGGAAGGGTATAAGCTCCGCTTAAACCCCAAAAAGTGTGTTTTTGGAAAACTCCTAGGCTACATCATTTCTCAATGAGGTATCTAAGTGGACCCTGAAAAGGTTCAAGCCATTTTAGAAATGCCTCCACCAAACACCCTAAGGAAGCTGAGAAGTCTACAAGGGAAACTACAGTCTATCTGCCGGTCTATTGCACAACTCATAGATAAATGCCAATCATTTCAAAATCTACTTCATAAGGGTGTGACTTTCCATTGGAATGAAAAATGTGAGCACTCATTCCAAAAATTGAAGGATTATCTACTGCATCCACCAATCTTGATGCCTCCCATTCCAGGGAAGCCACTTATCTTGTACATTTCTGCCACAGAAACTACATTGGGTGCTCTTCTTGCACAACATGATGAAAAAGGATGAGAAAGAGATATTTATTACATCAGAAAAACTTTGGTTGGATATGAATTAAAGTACTCACTCATTGAATGAGCATGTCTTACTATGGTTTTCGCCACACAGAAGTTAAGACATTACATGCTACACCAGAAAACCATGCTTGCATCCCGGATTGATCCATTGAAGTATATCTTAGGCAAAGAAGCTCTCACAGGTCACCTAGCCAAATGGGTCATGGTCCTGAGTGAGTTTGACATAGAGTATGTAGACAGAAAAGCAATAAAAGGCTAGGTGATAGTAGATCAGCTCGCAGAGGCACCAGTTCCTGATCATCACCTGTTACTTTTAGAATTTCTAGATGAGTCCATTTTTGCCTTCACTAAATCCAATGAGTGGAAAATATATTTTTATGGCTCACACAATCGGCATGGATCGGGGGCAGGCATCATGTTTATCACCCCGCAAAGAGATATCATACCCAAATCTTACAAAATCTCCTTTACATGCACCAACAACATAGATGAATATGAGGCACTGGTCACTAGACTTAAAATTTCTATTCAATGGAAAATCCAGCACCTCAAGGTGTATGGTGATTCTCAAATAGTCATCCGGCAGGTCACTGATGACTATGAAACTAAGGATGAAAAGATGGTACCTTACAAATAGTTGGCCGACTTTATGAAGGAGCAATTTGTCACAATCAGTTTCCGCCAACTTCCACAGGTACATAAAAAACAAGTAGATGCTATATACACTGTTGTATCTATGATCGACATGCCGAATAATGAAGAGAGATATGAATTTCTCATTGAGAAACTATTTCTTCTGGCATTCAACATTCCGCAATCCAAGCTCATGTGTGACATTGTTAGTCTTGAGTCCCCCTAGTATCAAGATGTTTACAACTAACTACATTCCTAGATATTACCCCCTACCTTATCCCATAATAAATGTCATGCTCTTATCCATCAAGCCTCCCATTATATCATCATTGGTGATACCCTTTATAGGAGAGCCTATGAAAACCCTCCTCAGATGCCTCAATTCACGCGAGGCTGACACTGCCTTACATAAGGTCCATGATGGTATTTGTGGTGGACATTTCAATGGTTTGATTCTTTCCAAGAAGTTAGTTAGAGCAAGATATTACTGGCCCACCATGGAGCAAGATGCTCATAAATTTTCTAAGAAATGTTATAAGTGCCAGATTCATGGAAATTTGATTCACGCTCCAGCATAGGATTTACAGCTAGTGGTTTCTCCATGGCCCTTTTCTCAATGGGAATTTTTCCTTGTAGGGAAGATCACACCCCCTATCTTATGATGGCCATAAGTACACCATCATAGCCACTAAGTACTTTACAAAATGGGTGGAAGCTATCCTCATGACATACATCACCGAAAAGAAAATTTCCAGATTCATCCTAAATTATATCATTTTCTGTTATGGAGTTCCTCTGGCCATTATTACTAACCATGGCAACCCATTCCAAAACAAAGATGTTACCAAGCTTTGTGAGAAATTCAAAATATGTCATCGATTTTCTATCATCTACTACTCGCAAGGAAATGACCAAGCAGAGGCATCTAACAAAACCATCATTAAGATCCTGCAAAAGATTGTCAATGATGTTGGCCGTGATTGGCACTTACAACTCAACCCAGCTCTATGGGCCTATAGGACCAGCATCCACACCCCCACTGGTGCTACTCTGGATTCTCTAGTCTATGGTTTTGAGAGTAGCCTTACAAGACATTGTTGATGATGAGTAGTATAGAGTTTCCAGATTGCATGAGCTTGAAATGCTTGATGAGTAGAGACAAACTGCCTTGGTACACTTGCAAGCCTATCAAAACTGTCTAAAACAGAGTTACAACAAGAAAGTCTGAGCTTGCCATTTTGAGATCGGAGACTTGGTTCTAAAGATGAATTACAAAACACAGCCACACAGAGAGAAGGCTAGAAAATTTGAACCAAATTGGGATGGCCCGTATATAGTCACAACATCATATGGGTCTGGAGTGTATCAGTATGCAAAACCAGAGGGAGAAACATTGCCAGAATCACTGAACAACATGTACCTCCATAAGTATTATGCATGATTTCTGAAAAAAGTACAAAAAAATTGCAAAAACTTCCTAAAAAAAGTACAAAAAAATTGAAAAAATTTCTAAAAAATATCAAAAATAAATCAAAAAGAGAAAAAATAAAAAATAAAAAAATAAAAAATGGTTGCCTTGATGAAAACCTGGAAAACAGGCATCTTGGCACACAAAAATAGAAATCAAGAGAAAATTCTTGTCCATGAGTGAAAACCTGGCAAACAGGCGCTGTGGGCAAGTACCATGGTGAAAACCTGGCAAATAGGCACCATGCGTAGCAAGTCATTGCTCCATTGTCTATCATTGTTCCACCTGATATCTTGATGTCCTTTCCTGATCATATCCTTCAATTTGCATCGACCCTAGTGCCCCTTTATGTCCTGTAACTAGTTGATCTTCTTTGTCTTCCCCTTGGTATACCCAGTCTATCTGTCTTTTTGGCCTCTGTACATAGCCTCTTTATTATTTGGGGGTAGATTCCTGGCACTAAGAATCTTTGAATTTGAATTCAAACTGGGGGCAAGACCTTGAATGTGGTTTACCCATGAGATTCCTTGACTATCCAACTGGAGATAACACATTGTAAATATCTTAATGACCTGAAAAAAATCCTAAAAATCCAAATAAGAAAAAAAATTCTAAAAATCAAATAATATCTTGAAAAAATTGCTAAAAATTCAAATACAATCCTGAAAAAAGACCAAAAAAACATTCAAATATTCTCAAAATCTTAAAAATTGAAAAATCTCTTCAGAAATCTACAATAAATTTGTACATACTTGTCTTCTTTTTGTGACTCAAACATCATGTTTGCAGACATCATTGGCAGAATCATCAATCTGTGCTTCACAAAATCATATGTGATCTAAATCATTGTGACTCAACATTCAATTTGGTTGGACTATTCAAATCTTCTGATCTTTGCTATCAATCAATCTGTCCAAGCTATCAATCAATTATCCAATCAAGCTAAGCTTTCAATCAAAGAAAATTTAATGCAAGTAACAAAAGATCAGAATGGATGTTGGCTCACATTGTTTCAGTGAGTATTTTTTATTTTATTTTTTTCTCATGTTCCTATGATACTCAATGATATTATCTAATCTTATGAGAGTATCCGAGATGGTTCATGACCAGTTATTTTTTCTTTATCTTTTTTCTGCCTGTTTGATGATCTCATGAAATTCTGGGGCATGTCTGCTACATGCTTTTGGGATGGAGAAGATCATCCTATGTATGCATCGTGTTTGTTTACACAAAAAGGATGGCTTTTTTTCTTTGGATTTTTTTCCACGATGCGCCACATCCACTTTTACAATATCAAAATAAGCTCTTATCACAAAATTGCACTTTGAAAGCCAACATCTTTCTACTAACATTTCTTCATCTAATTTATTCTTTTTTCTAACACTTCTTCATTCAGTTCTCACAGTCACCTTGGTCTAGTACTTTGGTACATCAAAAACAAGTGCATCCTACATACATGCATTTATAAAATGGAAAAAACAACAAAAACATATGCATTTTTGCATTCATTCATTCACATATGAGAAAAATTTCAAATATCCATTTGCATTTTGCATTCATACATTTCAAAAAGCAAAGGACAAAAATAATTACTGCATCCATAACAAATATTATTGCGTAACAAAGGTAATACATTGAAATACATGAGCACCATCACAAAATAGGAAGGTAAAGCACATACATAAACATCCATCCTATGCATCATAAAGTAGCTGCATATCATACATAAATGTCTCAAAAAGTATCAAAGTACAAAAATCAAGGTGTTTGTATACACTCAGGCCCATAGGCTCATAATCTATCACATGTCTATCAAAATTGTCCCTCTGCTAGAGAGACCTCCTATCAACCCCTGCTCTCTCAGTCCTCCTAATCCCTACCCTATCTGGAAGATGAGGCTCCCCATGTCTAGTGCCCTATCTATCCTGATCTAGGTGGCCCCCTTAGTCCCAGCACTCCCCCACTACTCTGTGTCCTATGGGAGTGTGATCTATTGGATGACACACTGTAACTTAGTACCCACTGATCTCATGGCACATCTCGCTCATACATCACTCGCCAGTACCTCTTCTCCTCCCGGGCCTCCCCTAGCATCCCTGCAATATCATGCACACCTACATCTCTGATGGAAATAATAAATTGACGTTCCTCCTCCTGCACACTCTGTGCTCTAGCCATAGTTGCATCCCTCTTTGCTGTCAACCTATCCATCTGTGTTGTGAGCGCTGATCATTCGGCAATCCATGATGCATGCTTAGTAGCCCATGCAGCCCTATCTGTATCTCTCTCCAATGCTAACTAGTCTATCTGAATTGTGAGATCTATGATGCACTGTCTCTGATCCTCCCACCTATCATCTAGATCTTATAGGTTATCCCCATGTGGTGGCTCATCCCTGTCCTCATCCATCTGCATCGGCATATCACCGAGATCCCTATCATCATCATCCTCATCCTCATCATCCTCATCGTCCTCATCATCATCATCATCATCATCATCATCCTCATCTATATCCTCCTCCTCATCCCCCTCATCCTCCTCCTTGGTGCTCTCATCTCTGGGTACCCGCACTCTCAGTATGGCCATATCTGGATCTATCAGAGGAATCGACCTGTGCTAAGCGAGCTATCTATCATACTAATCTATGGTCCGTTTGTATGCCACATCGACATCTGCTCCCCATGGTCTGGGTTGTAACTACTCAAACTTTGCATAGGCCACTTGAGGCCTAAGTGTTGCACCCCATGTCCTAGCCTTGGCCCTCGACTGAGCGAATAATGCTTTACCTATCGGTACTCCCTGTATCTCCCCAAACTGTTGTCAGAATCACTCTGGGAGCTTAATCTCAATAGCCCTATGAACCATAACGAACCTTCCGATGAGGTATCTCTCCTTTCTATAGTAAGGAAGGTGATCTATGTCATCATCCCATTCAAGGAAGTCTCTGTATAAACGCTATATAAAATCTCTCAGCAGATCTATCTCATGGCGAAAGTGTAATGTGTATCCTAATGGGCCCTGCGCAAGCACCCCTCAATAGTAGTAAACATATGGCATCTCTAGCAGAACAAATCTCTAAGCAATAGGTCAAAACACATCTATGTGCTTGTAGGCCCACACTTGCAACAATGTGATCCTACTACTAATCAACAAACCTCCTCGGTAGGCCAGCTGATGGAGCTAGTAGTAAGTCATCACTAGCATGCATGGCCCCCATGTGAACACTGTACCCTCCATGATCATCTCCTCAAGGACCCTCCCCTAGCCAATAGGGAGTCTGTGGCCTCATCTATCTAGTACCAAGAGAAATGCAATAACTCCACAGATAATAGTGATCAGTCTATCGTGCTACCTCGCGACTGTCTCCCATCGGATCTCGTAATCATGGATGTCCAGATCCTTATCGTCACTCTCAAAAAACCAATGCAATGCTAACCTCCCTATAGTAGGGTTATACTCTACTAGTTCCCCATGAATGGGAATCTTGAGGATGTACCATAAATCGTCCAAAGTCACAGTTGCCTCCCCTGTCGGCAGGTGGAAGGAACTAGTTCCTGAATACCACCGCTCGGCCAGTGATATGATCAATCCTTAGTTTTCCCTAATCTTGGGCATGTACATAATGTAATACAATCCTAGAGAGGCTAGGATCTGCCTCTCCTGACTGCTCAACTGATGGCATATATCCAAGCATGCTAGTCTACTCTCCCATGTCTGCAAAACTGGCAGCTCCTCCTGCGATCACCATGCAACTTTGGTCAACTTTATGTACTTTTTGTTTCTTTTTGACTATATTAAGAGATTTTTTGACCTACTTTGACCTAATTTTGACCTTTTCCTAGGGTTTTGACCAATTTAGGGGAGTTTAGGGTGGTTTAGGAACCCTTGGCCCTTATTTTGAGGCCTTGCTAACCACCTACGCAATTTATCTTATCACCTGCGCAGAATGGCCTCCCACCTACGCAGGCTACGCAGGTGGTCATCCCACATATGATGCCTACATAGGTGGGCATGTGACCTGCGCAGGTGCGCACATGACCTGCGTAGGTGCCATGTGTGAGCCCCTGTAGGGCCTTGTTTGACCCCTCAAACCACCTAGGAATGCATGCAAAGCTGAAAACCACTAAGAGGACCAGATGTACTCACCTCAGGTCCTACGTCTTCGGCCGTCGGTAGCTATGAACACATTCCCCATGCTGATTCTCCGCTAGCACTCGATCCATCTTCCTTGCTCCAGAGGTCAATTCTTCTAAATGAAAGAGTGAAAATCAGCTCCAAAACCCCTTTCAGGCCCTTTTATAGCCTCTTGGTTTCCTAGATGGATGTGCAACCCTGTCATTTTGTATTGGTCATGATGCTTTTGGCACTATAAACCTCATAACTTTTGCGTTTGACCTCTGATTTTTGATCCACTTGTTGTTGTGGATCTGTCTTGGCATTGTTGACAAATCAACCTATCATTTGCATTTTTTGGATGATTTCTCAAGGGGGCACCTATGTATCCCATTATCACTGGGGCATGTTTTAATTCTATTTTCTTCAAGATTCTTTGACACAACGCTCATAGTCGCATTGTATCAAAGAGGGGCAAAATGTAGACACCTAAAAATGGTTCGATCCTATTGGTCTACGTGTTTTAACATTTTTAGCATTACAATCAAAATGTTGTTTTGCGAACTAATTATTCCTCTATGTCGCACATATGATCTTTATTGTATGGTGACATTATGTCTCTTATCAATGATTGAATATTGTAAAATTGTTCAATTGTTTACTAATAATTCTACTCTCAAGATCAAACTGATCATTTTCCAAATCATTTTTGATCAGCCCTAAACCAATCCCATTCGATCCTATTCAATCCTAAACTGATCCTATTCACTCCTAAACCATTCCAAACCTTCCTAAATAGATTAAAACCTATCCTATTCTATTCCTAATCACTTACAGAATTGTTTGGACTCATTTTGACCCTTCTGGGGTATTGTCCAAGATCATCGATGCCTAATTAACCCAATTTCAAACCTATCAATCAAACCCTATTTCAATTCGATCAATCTTGTCATCATTTAAGGAGCATTTTCCAAGATCATCGATGCTTTGTATCCCCTTAATCATCCATTTGATAACATTGTCAAAGATCATCGGTGTTATTGCTATCAATCTATCAATATCAATCCAATAGTGTTGTTCATTATTGACAATACTATTTCTGATTATTATTTCGAGAACATTGTCAAAGATCATCGATGTTTCCCCATTTCAATTTGAATCCTATGACACCATCAAAGTTCATTTGGTGCTTTTCAATCATTTCCAATTATCATTACACGAGCACATTGTCAAAGATCATCGATGCCTTGTGATTTCCTAAACTATTCCAGAACCCTTGGAATTGATCCTAAACCTTATCAACATTATCAAAATCATTTCAATTCGACATCAACACCTTCAATTTGACCTATAATACACTAATTTCTCCTTTTGGATGAATAACCCATAGTTTATCCTAAGTCCTAATTGAATAAATAAATAAACTTTATTTATTCCCCTTTTCCCTAAGTCTCCAATAATTAATTAATTTTTATTAATTAATTAGCTAATTCCAATTTATGGGATTTTGTAATTTCATAAATACTAATTTGGATTTGTGAGGAATATTGATTTATTAGTTGAATTAATATCCTCCTAATCTCACCTAATTTCCATATCCCTTAATTGAGGATTCACATCCCTATTAAGGTGCTTCTTCAATATCTTCAATATCCTCCAATATCTCCTCAATATATTCTTATTTCATCTCCCCCATTTCATGCTTCCAAGCATCTCATGACCAACCAAAATCTGCATTTATGCATAGATTTTGTGCTATCTCACCTAAATGTCTCTCATTTTCTATAAAATGGGATGCATTTCATTCTTTCAAGGTTGAACCACAAGATTTTGAGAAAACCTCAAGATCACTCACTTCTAGTACTCTCATTAGCAAACTTGGCTTCTTGTGCAAAGTGTGTGTGCAAAGAGCAACATCAATCTCATTATGGAGAAGAAAGAAGGACATGGGAGCTTCCTTTGAAGGGGGTTTTTGAGTTTTAATGCTTATTTTATGAATTCCTTTAGAAAATAGCTTTCATGATAGATTATATAGGTTTAGCATACTATTTAGGGTTTGTGGTTATCTAATATGCTAAATATGCCTTTTTCTAGTCTTATAGGTTTAGTATTAGGGTTAAGGTTTATTTTAATTAGATATTTTGATTTTATTTGCTTCAACGTCAATGTTTAATTTAGTATTCAATTAGGTTTATGGATAGTAGCTCACTTTGGTTTTGGGTTAGGGTTCAATTTAGTTTAAGTTTAAGTTAATTTTAGAGCTAAATTTGATTAAAGTTTTATTGTAGAGATTAGATATAGAGTTAAAGTTAGAGTTGGGATTAAAAAAATTAATACTAATTTAAATTCATAAGGGTTAGGTTTTTATTTTACTTAGTATTTGATTAGCTTTAGTGTTAGGATTCAATTAGCTTTAGGGTTAGGGTTCAATTTTGTTAGGTGTTAAAGTTTAGGTGAAAGTTGGTTTAGGCCTAGTGTTTTATTTGCTTTAATTTTCAAGTAGGTTTATGTTTAGGGTTCAACATAGTTTAAGATAAGGGTTACAATTCAATTTGGTTATTGAGTTAATGTTTTATTTTACCTTTTTTTTTAGAGCTCAATTTTGTTTAGAGTTAGGATTAAATTTGGTTTAGAGTTTAAGTTAGGATTTAGTTTGGTTAATGGTTATAGTTCAATTTGGTTTAGCATTAAAATTAATTAAGTTGAAATTTCATGTTAACTTTGTAAAGTTTGACTATATTTATATGTTTTGACTTTATTTCTTAACCTTAACTTTATAAATTTAAATTTCAAAGGTTTAATTTCTTTCTAAAGGTTTTAATATATCTAAAATTTGAGTTTATTTCTAAACTCTGACCCTATTTCTAAACCATACATTTTACTTCCATATTTTGACTTTACTTGTAAACTTTGGGTTACCTTATAATCTTTAACTTGTAGATTTTGACTCGATTTATAAATTTTGACCTCATTTACAAAGCTCCATCTAATTCCTAATGTTTGTCATAATTTGTAAAGATTGATATGATTTCTCTAGTTTGACATGTATTTGAAGTTTGCCTTCATTATTAAAGTTTGACTTGATTGTTGAAGTTTGGGTTTGTTCTTGAAGTTTTGAGTTCATTGTTGAAGTTTTGCTCCATTGTTAATGTTTGACCATATTGTTGGAGTTTGATTGTCTTACTTCCTTTTTTTTGTTTGACTTACTTTTGAAGTTTCAGTTTCCTTTTGAAATTTGACTATATGTATAGGTTTTGAATTTAATTATAAAGATCTATTTTTTTTGTAATCTTAGAATTTATTTCATAGCTGTCTTTTTTTAGATTTAAAACTTTGACTTATCTTGGAAAGTTTGAAAACTCTCTCTCTCTCTCTAATTATTATATTTGTCTCTTTGTTGTATTCTCTATCTCTCTATTTCTTTCTCTATCTCAAACAAATATACACATATTATATGTTTATCTCCCTCTTTGTATATATCTCTCTATAAAACTTTATTGTGTTAAATATTTGTTTCCTTTTAATTATATTTATTAATTAGTAAAAGTAAATATAAAGGGCACAATAACACACTATAATAAATTTTAATATATTATTTATTTCCAATAAATATATTACTTTATAATTTTTCCACTCGAGTATATAATTTTAATTAACCACATGTATTAAACAATTTTTTTGAAATAAGTGTTATACTACAATCTATTTCTTTTTGACATAAATTAATCATTCTAGTTAAAAATTGATATAGCATGTAATTTTATAAAATTCCTACTATCAACACACTGTTTTCTACAACTACAATTTTTTTTAGTCTAATTATTTGAAAAAATCACACACACACACAAATATATATAAACTAAACGAAAATAATAATATTTTTAAATAAAAAATTATAATTCTAAAAATTTGAACATTGATTTGGATGTTAGAACAATTTTTACTAAGTTAATAAAGTATTGAACTATACATTGAGATATTTTTAAATTTAAATATGATCTTTTTCATGGATCTCTATGACCCATAAGGAACAAAATTATAATATTTATTTATAAAAATAAATTTTTAATATTAAAAATAGCCATTGGCCCCTATAAAAGCTCAAAGCATCATCTCCCCATCACCTCACGGTAAATTTTAAAAGTTAAAATGAATAATTGCAAATAGTTAATTTTTAATTGTAAATCACATGATAGTGTGTTCATTTAGTGTGATTCTAAATGTCCAACAAAAAAAACATACACTTTTACTTAAAACAAAACAAACTTTCATTTATTAGTATGGAATTGGGAAAATACTAAAATCTAATTTTTTTGTATTTTGTATGTCTCAGTAAACTATATTTTTGGAGGTATTTGGGGCATTTTAGGGCCAGTTTTGGGTCTGCAATTTTGGATTATCTTTCCAACGAAGTAAACGGTTCGCAAATCAGACCTAGGACTAGAAAGTTATGCATTCTCCAAGTAGGCCTAAATTTTAATATAGTTTTTTTAAATTTTTTGGTAGTTTTAATAAGTTTATTTTTAATAAACATTATGACGACTCTTCATTTCCTTTCCAAGATATTCTAGTGACTCTTGGTATCTTTCATGTTTGTATAAACTCCAATTTTGAATAGAATGGATTAGTTTTTGGCTTGCAATTTTGTTGTTCATCTTTATTGTTTTTATTGAAATCAACAATACCGCAGGTTTCACACCAGGTATTATAATTTGATTTCTTAATTCAGATAAGTGGTATTAGAGAAGGAACACTCCTTTATGCCAATTTACACAATGTCCTCCTAGCAAAGATTAGGATTGGATACACAAGATTTGTCTGAATATCCACCTTTGAGGCACACACAATCGAGGATGTCAGGCGATAAAATTAAGTAGTTGGTGGAAGAGGCTTTAAATAAGAAACAAGAGGAGATAATGAGTCAATTTTCACTCCTACGAAATCAATAACCCTCTGAATCAAGAACAACGTTTCATGGAAAATACCCCTTTCAAAGTGCAGGTAAATTTTGACATCCCAAATTTTGAAGGAAACATCGATGTTGAAGCTGTTGATAACTGGTTATCAAAATTGGATATGTAATTTTTTGCAAATAATTTCTCAAATGCAGAAAAAATAACGTTTTCTCTCCTCAAAGCTGAAACCCATGTTAAATTAGCCTGGTAATCCAAATTAGCAAATAAAGAATGAGAATTGTCTGATGGAAATGGCTTGGAAATATCTTTTGATAAGAATCCCACATGGGGTGAATTTGTGGAATATATAAAAGAAGCATACCTTCCTGAGGATGTCTATGAACAGAAATACCTAGAATGGCAGCGACTTTGACAGAAGAGGGATCAATCTATGCAAGATTACACCAATACATTCCATGCACTTTCAACAAAACTGGGTATTGAGGATTGAGAGAAGCATCAAATTCTGAAATATCATAGTGGACTTCACAGGTATATTTAGACAGAGATGGAATTTTTGAATATTGATACATTACCAACTACCTATAAATATGCTACAAAAATTGAAGAGGAATTCAAGCAGAAAGGGAAGAGGAACTAATTTTCAAACAATAAGCCAAGGGTTGAAGATGCAGGAAAACAGGTGACCAAGGAGCCTCACACAAACTTACCTAATAAAACATGGTGGGCTGCAAAAAAGACACAAATACGGGCATGTGGTGTGAGATGCATAAATCCCCAACCCATAATACAAAATATTGTCAAAGTATTAAAAATCTGATGATAGAAATATGAGGAGAGGAAGTTGAACCTGAATCATTACCAATAGATACTTCTAAGAAAAAGGACAATGATTCCATGATAGAAGCAAACCCATATGTCATAGTTGTAACTACTAAAGTACTGCATCATGAAGATGAAGAGAGACTTTTTCATTCATAGATGTGGGTTGATGGGAAGCCTTTGCATTTTCTTGTTGATGGTGGAAGCCAAAAGAATTTGATATCTAAGGAGATAGTCAAAAGATTGAATTTGAAAGTGAGAATAAATCCACAACCATACTCTATGAGATGGGTAAATGAGGGACAAGATATTCAAATAAATTAGCAGTGTCGTCTACCATATTTAATCAAGCCTTTCAAGGATGAGGTGACATGTGATGTAGAACCATTGGATGTATGTGATGTCTTGCTGGGGCAGCCTTACATGTCTCAGAGGCATGGAGTATATGAATCTAGGCCATGTAGTGTTACAATCAAGATTGATGGGAAGAGGTATCGGATACCAGATGTATGTCCAACATAAACTTCTTCTTTAATTAGTGTTAAACCATGTCAACGTTTGATTGCTCAAACTGGAGATTGTGTTATGCTCATGGTTCGCCAGAAATAAACAAATTCAGTTATCCTTAATACACATGAAAAGGTAACCATAACATAAAATCAACAAAATCAGATGGACAAAAAAATTATTTCTGTAGAAGAGGTTGCCAAGTTATTTTTTTACCTTGTTTGGGTTCATTTTGTTTTGTCAAAAAGCATTATTTGTAGTAGAGATAGCAGGTTCATCAGCAAATTTTGGTCTGCACTATGGGCTAAAATGGACACAAAGTTGACAAATTCCACAAAATTCCATCTCCAAATAGATGGGCAGACAGAAGTGGTGAATCAAATGATAATTCATATCTTATAGATGTATCATTCAAAATATCCTCACACATGGGATTCAAAAGAATAAATTGATAACAATAGACACCTAGTTCATCAGATTTTGGAGTAGAGTGATCATAAATATAAGGAAAGGGATGATAAACATAGAACTCCTCATCACTTTCACATTGGTGACAAGGTATGGTTACATCTTTAGGAAGAGCACCTTCATGGACCAAACATGAAGCTTCCTCCTCCTCGTTATGGCCCGTACACTATTGTGAAGTAGGTGGTTCGAGCTGGTCAACATCCTCATCAAGGCAATTGGTTAACTAAGGAACAAATTGAAGAACTATTTCCTCATCTATTGCAGAAGATTAGTGCAATGGGGCCCATTTCCTCTCAAGGTGGAAGAAATGATCAGTATGGAACTGGGAAAATACTAAAATCTAATTTTTCAGTATTTTTTATGTCTCAGTAAACTGTATCCTTGGAGGTCTTTAGGGTATTTCTGGGCCTATCCCTTCTTTAGGAAGGTGTAACACCGTCTTTTTTTGGGTCTAAAATTTTGGATTATCTTTCCAACGAAGTAAATGGTTCACAAATCAGACCTAGGACTAGAAAGTTATGCCTTCTCCAAGTAGGCCTAAATTTTAATATAGTTTTTTGAAATTTTTGGTAGTTTTAATAAACATTATGATGACTCTTCATTTCATTTCCAAGAGATTCTAGTGACTCTTGGGATCTTTCATGTTTGTATAAACTGCAATTTTGTTGTTCATCTTTATTGTTTTTATTGAATTCAACAATACCACATGTTTCACAGATTTCTTAATTCAGATCATTCATTTATAAATGAAAGCAAGCTAAATTGATCTTCTACCATTTATAAATGAAAACAAATTAAATTGATCCTCTAGAAACTTCAACAATAGTCTATATAATGTTTTAAAAACTCTTATTATAATTAACAAAATAAAATAATATACACTTACGTAAAAATATTAAATAAATAGAGAAAAAAATGCAATAAAACACAAACTCTCTCAATTTTAACTTTAAAGGTTTTGGGTCCTTTTGAAAAGCCTTGAAGGTTTTGGGTTCCTTACAAAAACCCTTCTTGAGATTTTCTTGGGAAACTTTTTCTATCCAAGCATTCTTTGATGTTCTATTGTGCTGAATGTTTATCTTTCATTATATTTGGAATAAAGGCCCATTTGTAACCTACAGATCTAATGAAAAACACTCAACAACAAAAAAAAGATGACACTTACAAATGTAAAAACAAACAAATAATATCTATGAATGTTTCAATATATAAATATATATAATAAAGCATTCTCATTAGCATTTTTTCATTCTACAAATGATTTACACTGTTCTAGAAATATTTGACTTATAATAACAAAATAATTTATTATGCATGGAAGTTCTCATATTTTTGAAACTTCTTAACAAATTACCAATAATATGGGAAAAAACTCAAATAGATATTTGCTTCATTTATTATCTTTAATCGGATTGTATGTCCAAAATATTTATACAAACTATATATGTAACTATTTATGTACATAATCTCCGATCTCTCTGCTCTGCAACTCCTGTGCTCCTGCGCTCTTTCCTGCCCAAGCCATTTTCAAATTGAGGACCCCATGCCCGCCTCCCCGGGGGGAGATGCTGCCCCCTTGGCAGACCACCTGCTGGTTCGGATGGACCCCAGATCACGTGCACTATGCCAGAGTCAATGGGGGACTCCCAAAAGGCGTCATCTTCTTCTGCTGATTCTCCTAAACCTAACTGGAAAGGGGCTCTTGTCGGTGAAGCTCAACAATCTTTGCAAGCCCTTTTGGTGGATTTTGTGCAGACTGAAGAAGGTGCAGAACTGTCTCTCCCAGACTCTGTAGTAAATTGCACAATGGCAGATTTCCAGATGGCTTTGGTGGGTAGATTCTTCAATTTCCGCCCTTCCATTGATATGGTCAGAAAGTGGGTTGCTAACCAGTGGAAGATCAAGGGTTCAACCCTGGTTTCGGCCATGCCGGGTGGGCTCTTCCTGTTTAAATTTACCACTCTTGAGGATATGACCAGAGTGTTATCTGGATTGTGGGTCTATGGAAAGCACTTCCTAGCCCTCGCGAAGTGGAAGCCCGGAATCAATCCGGCAACGGACCTTGCTAGGTCAGCCCCTGTTTGGGTTCGCCTCCCAGGCCTCCTACTGGAGTATTGGGATGAACAGGTTTTTTGATGGATTGGGGATTCCTTTGGTGCTTTCATAACGACGGACCAGGTAACAAGATCTAAATCCAGGCTTGTGTTTTCTCTATTCTGCGTGAATGTCAATGTGAACAAAGTTCTGCCCAACTTTGTTATATTGAAATCCAAACTGGGTAGATGGACCCAAGCTTTGGTCTATGAGAATGCTACCCTATTTTGCCGTAAGTGTGAACGGAGAGGACACTCTAGTGATTCCTGCAAGGACAATATTTCAGAAGAGAAGCAGAAGAACAAAGATAAGGACCTCGCTGTGACCCCCCAGCCTGAGGTGTTGGAGGAGCTGGTGGCGATTATGCCACCCTTGGAAGCAGGGGAGATTGCTCCTGATGGGCTTCCTTCTGTGGTCCATAATACTGCTGTTGGCATGCTGCCACCAGAAGATGGTGAGATTGTCTCCCCCCGGGTGCTGGTTTGTGGGATTTCAGAGGAGCCCCCTGCCATTTCCCAGAGAGTCCTGGAGACCCACCCTATCTTAGAGAAGGTTTCTGAACCTTCCCTAACAGTGACACCTCCCCCAGCGGGGAGCCAATCCCTTTTGGATAAGAAAGAACAGCCTGATATTGTGGTAGCCCTTGAACTGACTAACCCATTACGAATAACCAAAAATACCCCTAAGGGGGTTTTGAAAAGCCCCCTCAGCTCCTCTGATGGCTCGGAGGATGAGACAGGGGAATGGAAAACTCAGAAAAATAAAACCAAGAATAAAAAGGCAGATGTGGGAGCGGATACTCCAAGAGGAAGACCCTAGGAAAGAGTGAGGAGATCGAAAGGATCCACAAGGGAGGTTGTGGTAGGTAGGCAACAGACCTTGGAAACTAGCTTCAAAAGTAAGAGATGAACTGCCTCTCTTGGAATGTGAGGGGTTTGAACAGCGCCCTCAAACAAACGGCTGTTAAACACTATATTTTTGATCTCAAACTAGAGATTCTTCTTCTGCAAGAAGTCAAAATGTTTGCTAGGTCCTTTACTACTCTGGTGCCACTTCTTTGGCCCGGGGCTGATTTCCATTATTCTGAAGCGGCGGGTGCGTCAGGTGGTATAGCCACTCTCTGGAACCCATCTAGATTAACAGGGCAGTTGGTTAACTCCTCCCCAAACTTCCTGGCAGTCTCCTTTAGGAAGTCTGGAGTCAAATGGAACACATTTAATATCTATGCTCCGAACACCAGACACGCGTGTGCCACTCTGTGGAATGATTTGGGACTTCAGGTGGACTCTGTTGGCTCTACGAACTATCTTTTGGCTGGTGATTTTAACACCCCCATTTACCCTTCAGAGAAGTGTGGTGGTCTTATTGATTTCTCTGACAGTATGGGGGATCTGGCGAAATTTATTTCTTCCACTAGCCTTCTTGACCTTACCCTGAGGGGTGAACCGTTCACCTGGTCCAACAACAGAAAAGGTTCTCATCTTATCCAGGTAAGACTTGATAGGATCCTGGCCAATCCTTCTTGGAATCTCTGCCTGAACTCCACCTTGACGGCTCTCCCTAGAACTACCTCTGACCACAACCCCCTTTTGCTTTGCTGGTCAGACTCGCCTAGAGTTAACCCGTCACCCTTCAGATTTGAAATAATGTGGTGCTCCCACCCCTCCTTTAAGGATCAGGTGAACTTCTGGTGGAAGACTAATATCAGAGGCACTGCTATGTTTAGGATAGCTCAGAAACTAGAAATTATCAGGAGGGAAGTCAAAGGATGGAGAAAACATAACTTTGGTGATTGGCGTAAGGAGAAAATCGAGCTTACGGATTCTTTGGTTTCCCTCCAGGCTCAGCTGGCTTCTGGGTGCTTCTCACCTAAGATACAAGAGGAGGAGGAGAAGACTAGACTTAGGTGGCAGGAAACCTTGAAAAGGGAGGAAATTTACTGGAAGCAGAGATCCATAATTCAGTGGCTTACTGAGGGAGACAGGAACACAAATTTCTTTCACAGGTCTGCTTGCATTCACAAGAAGAGAAATACAATCTCCTCTCTCCTGGATGAGGGGGGAATGTAGTTAAAGAAAAGGAAAAAATTAACCAGGTTGCGGTTTAGTACTTTATGGACCTATATTCTGAAAGGGGTCTTGACTACCCAGATCACATCCAAAACTTGCTTCTGGAACAAATCCATTGTGCTATCACCCATGGGGATAACAACATGCTGACGAAGAGGGTTACTGATGAGGAAGTTAAGAAGGCGGTTTTTGATATGGGAGGTTACAAAGCCCCCGGACCAGACGGTTTCCCCCCTGCTTTCTTTCAAGAGTACTAGGAGATTGTTGGAAGTGATGTTACTAGAGCTGCAAGAGACTTCTTCAGGATGGGGTGGCTGCTTAGGCAGCACAATCAAACCTACATTGTGCTTGTCCCTAAGATTGACAACCCTACTGCTATGAAGGATTTCAGACCCATTAGCCTCTGTAATACCTTCTACAAGATCCTCACCAAGATCCTGATTGGCAGAATCAAGC
>MU225190.1:130004-170119 GCA_018584345.1 Thuja plicata | reverse complement strand
TCCTGAATCACATTAGGAACAAAGACTTAATCTCCATTCCTTTTTATCTATTACACTCTATTGAAAGTAATATTAGCGATATTAAAAGCAACCCGGACAGAGTTATCCTCCACCAAGGCCTTCTGCTCTGCCTCTACTAGTTTCATAAAGCCACATGCCTAGCCCCCAACCCCCTGTGATAATTCAGATGATGTCCCAAGATACGACTATTGGTAAAATGGACAAGACATCCAACTCCTCCTCTAAGTCTATCTAGATCACTAAAGGAACTGAGACTGGTGAGAAAAAAGCCCGCAAAAAAAGTATTAAGCTTCCCACCCATACTCAGGAGGATTTGGTTGAATCTTATGTTTCTGACTCTGTGGGCTACTTGGATGGTAAAGAGGCTGATAACACCCCCGAGACTGAGTGTAAGCCTAAAAAATAGAAAATAACCGAAACCCTGGTTAATCTTGAAGTGGACCTAAGCGGGACAGGCCGAAGGCAGTCTCACAGAATTGCCAAGGAGCAATGTAAACTCAAAATGCTGGAGACGGCCTCCAGAGAGCTCTCCCCGTCTGAAAATGACTCACATTCCACCGAGTCTAAAAAGAGTTCTTCAGAAGGCTATAGGAGCCTGGCTGAGAATACCCCCATGAACAACCCTAACAGAGCTATGAGCCTTACCCCTCCCCAAAGTCCCAAAGGCGACCCCCAGGATAAAACCCTTTTGCCTGTTATGGAGGAGAAAAGTAACCTTTCTGGCACCCTTAAGAGCAGGTTTGTGAAGATTGAATTGGAAATTACGGAGATAAAAAAAGGAATGCAAGACCTGATGGACCTCTACAAGAGGACCAACAAATTCACCTTGAAAGTGATGCACGCCTCGGCTTTAACCCTTTGTAATGTGCAGGAGAAGCTGTCTGACGGCAAGATGGAAGCAAATGCTGATAACAGAGACCTTTTTCTGTTCCTCCAGGAGGAATGGGCGAGATCCCTGCTGTCTAAGTAGCTGGGAGGAAAGAATTAGCTCTTAGGTCCATGCTGTGGTATTTTTTTGATAGAATAGTTCCTCAGTTCCCCTGCTCTGCTTTGAGGGGTTTCGTTAAGTTTAGTAGCAGTTTGTGGACAAGCCCTGCATGGCTCCGTAACAATATTTTTGAGGTTGATATGGTGCTTAGATACTTTGGCGTTATCTTTTTATGCAGAACAGTTACTTTTGTTTTTGATAGAGGTAAAAGTTTAAGTTCTTGTGTTAACAGTAAATCCTGCTATATACTTTGGCTAGTGCCATTAACATGCTGTTAATGTGCTTCTAGTCCCCTGTTCTACGGGCCAGCACCCTCTTGCTGCTTTTATCTATCAAAAACTATTTATGTACAAATTAAGTCAAAATGTTAAAATATTCTATACGTGCATATGCAAAATGAATTTCAAATCTAAAAAATTCAAAACAATTTGCTAATTATATGAAAACCTCAGTTAGAATTCCCTCACAACTAAATCCACACTATCATAGATAGTGCACAATTAATCACACACTATCGAAACTGATAAAAAAGATTGAACAAGAATAAATTACCATCAAAGGACTAATGTTCAAATGAAACAATACATTGACTCTACTTAGATAATATTGTCATCCATCATCTGCAAAAAGCTATTTGCTTCATTTCTTCTTTATTATCTTTCATCGGATTCCCTATAAAAAACACTTATACAAACTATATATGTAATGACGAACATACAAACTTTTATTATTCACTGACCTTTGTATGCCAATTCTCCATGACACGTCAAGTAATGTAATCGTTTCATAAACCTTTAACCCGAAACCATTGTCAAGCGTTCAAATAAAGAAGGTTAGCCTTCTTTGACAGGTCCCTATTGAACGATATCTCTAAAAATGTTTGATTAAAGAAGAGACAAAGGGTTCATATTATTTACACTTATAATGTTTACACTTGTAAGAATATACCAGTCAAACAAAAGCTGCATTGTAATCACTGTCATGTAATATGTGTGGGCTGTGGGAGATGTAACGAAGCAGCTGATTGGGAAGATGTGATGTAACTTGGGGGCTTGCAGATGAAACAAAATCTTGGAAAGCTCTATATATCTTTCTGAGATCAGTACAAATGAAACCTTTTGATTTTCTTGTCAATCACACTTATTCTCCAGTTTGGTAATGCAGAGAAACAAAGCATAATGTTGTCGAAGAGCACTGTTAAATTCTTTTGAATGTTAGACTGTACAAAACTAATTTTAAAAAAAAATGATAATCCTTTTGACACAAAAACATATCCAAATACCTAAATAGAAAGAAATCAAAGAGCAGTGTTAAATTATTTTGAATGTTAGATTCTACAAAACTAATTTCAGAGAAAAATGATGATCCTTTTGATACAGAAACATATCCAAATACCTGAATAGAAAGAAATCAAAGAGCAATGTTAAATTCTTTTGAATGTTAGATTCTACAAAACTAATTTCAGAAATAATGATAATCCTTTTGATATAGAAACATATCCAAATACCTGAACACAAAGAAATCGAAGGGCAGTGTATAACCATCCCAAAGAGAGAGATCAACACTGAAAACTGTATTTGAGTTTATGCCTTTGTTCACTGGAAGTCTAACTTGCATTTGAATGGGTACTCTGTTATGCAAACATGAATAATTTATAATCAGAAACCAATGAAAGATTTAAAGAATTAAATTAACCAATATGGATATTGCTTCTAATTGCTTCCACATTAGACAATACGATATTGCTTCTAAATTCACCAAAACTTGAAACTTACAGAAAGCTGCAATCAAAAAAGAAAAAGGAGTAACAAAATATGTCTTGGGTAACATTGCTCTCATTCCAGACCCTGCGCCTACAAATACTGAAAAAAATCAGCATAAAGAATGTCTTTTACCTTACCATGGTATCAGCATTAAGCTAATTACAAAGATTGGCCAGTTTTTGTCACCTTTAGACTGTCAATAAGTTCCCTGCACAAGCACATTACAACATCAAAGTGTTTCCTAGGATTATTTTGATGATGTCAAGACATGCACTACTATAGATTCGTAGGTGGAAACTACAAATATTACCATTACATAACCATACAAACCACAAATATTACCATTACATAGTCCTTTCACGACAAAAGTTTCGGTTTTAGGTTTTAGATTTTGTTGATAATTAAAAAATGAAACACAATAAAATATATTTGATTTTTAAAACTAACAGAAACAATGGAATATAATTGAAAATATTTGAGGTGTCATGTGATAAGGTGCACCTCTCTATTATTTCCATTATAATGGAGAGGTGCACCATTATATTTTCTTGCTTTTGGTGCACCATTCCCATTTCACTGCATGCCCTGTTTTGTGCCCCCTGCGTCCGACCAAAGGTAGTCTCTGATTATCTTCTTGAGGTGGTTGAACTGGTACTGACAAAAGAACCAAGAAGAGGAGAAGTAGAGGGTATAGCTGGACATGATCTTTTGGAAAACCTAGACTCTTCCAGCCAGGGAAAGGTACCTGTTATCCCATTTTCCTAGCTTCTTGGTCACTTTGTTTTTGACCCATTCCCACATGATGTTGAGGTTAGGATTGAGGGAGAAGGGAATGCCCAGGTATTTGACCAGGAAGTCTGGCCCCTCTCATCTATAGTTCCATTGTGAGAGCCAACAAGGGGGAACAACGGACCATCCCAAAAAGAGTGACTTCTCCATGGATATTTTTCTTCCTGAGCCAGAGAAGAATAGGTTTAGCTTGTTCATGAGGTGAGTAAGATTAGTTGGTTCCAAGCTGAGAAAAAGGGCAGTGTCATCTGAAAATTGAATGTTTGAGATCTCTTTACCTTCCGGAATCTGAATACCCCTGACTCTTGGTATTATTGTATTGGCTGTGATAAGGTGACCCATAGCTTCATCAAAAATAACAAATAAGGCAGGGGCTAGTGGGCATCCCTATCTGATTGATCTAGAGAGAACAAAACTCTCAGATCTCCTCCCATTTATTTCCACCATTGCAAGGGCTCCATTCATTAGAGTGCTGACCATGTTGATAAACTGGTTTGGGAGGCCTCAAGATCTCATCATCATGTAGATGAAATCCCACTCTATCCTGTCATAAGCCTTTTCATATTCTAGTAAGAGCATACAAGATTATTGGTTTGAGGCTTTAGACCATTCCATGGCTTCCCAGCAAGTGACCACATTTTCCAATATATATCTTCCTTTTACAAACCTTGTCTGGCTAAAGTCAATAATTTTAGGGAGCAGGTTTTTGAGTCTGGAGGCCAATACTTTGGCTATGATTTTGTATGATGTGTTGAGAAGTGTAATTGGTCCCCAATTCTTGATCAGATATTTGTCTCCTTCTTTGGGGATGAGTTTGATAACACCATTGTTGATGTCTTTCCCTAGTGATCCCTATTGGAAGGCCTCTATGTACACCTCCAAAAGATCTTGGGCTATCCAGTCCATTTTGTGCTTATAGAATTCTATCGGGATCCCATTGGGACCATGGGATTTCCCTATTGCCATCTGGGAGATGGATTCTTTGATATCTTCCAGTTTAATAGGTGACTTGAGTAGGAAGGAGTCCTCCTCACTAACTTTTCTAGGGACCACTTGGCTGACCCTGGCTCTAGCTTCAGCCATCTCTTGTCCATTATCTTCGGATGTGAAGAGAGAGTGGTAGAAGTTTTTGAAGGAGAGGAGGATTTGTTCCTGGTCAGTGATTCTATCCCCTTCAACCCAAAATTCCTCAATGTTTCTCCTAGCTTCTTTCTATCTGAGAAGGTTAAAAATGAATTTAGACCCTCTGTCTCCATGCTCCACCCAGTTGGATTTGGATCGAATATTAATGCCCTTGAGTTTGGAGCTATGAATCTTTCTAAGCTCATCCTGAGTTTTGGACATCCTTAGAGAGAGCTCTTCCGAGGAGGGGTTGAGTTGGAGATCAAGTTCTATCTTGGATAGGTCATCCTGTAGGACATTCCTAGTCTATCTGGTGTCTCTAGCTTTTTTGCCACTAGCAGATTTGAAGAGGGTCCTCCAATTGGTGATGTTTTGAGCCCACCTCTCCTTAGCACTAGTATGTCTAGCTACAATGTCATTGAACCATTTAATCATGAGGATGGCATTCCCCATTCTTATTTCCTCCAGTAGGGAGGTGTTCAGGAAGAAGGAATCATGCCCTGTACTATTTTTAGGAAGGAGGCCAAAGGAAAGGAATCTGGCACTGATAGGGTGGTGATCAGAAAGTGTGAAGGGGGTAACTCTGACAGCTCTACCCGCCTCATCTTTTTGGCATTTAAGGGCTTCCTTATTGAAGTAGAATCAATCTAATCTAGAGTAAATTATTCTGTTGGTAGTTACACTAGGTGTACCATATGTCTTTATGGTCTTCCTTGTAGCCACTTAAGGGATTAATAAGTTTATGTTTATTAAGGAATTTTTTCCAGAAGAAGTGTTCAGTTCCTTTCCATTCCAATCTGTTAACCCCCTTGTTTGTCCTGGGGATTGACTACCATATTGAAGTCTCCCGCTATGATCCAAGGGATGTCTTCCAACAAGAAGAGCCACTTCCAAAGTTTGTCCTTTGCTTGTAGTCATTAGGGGCGTAGATGGAGCAAATACCAAATTTGAATCTATTCTTCTCAAGAATAATCCAGACTCCCCTGTTACAAGGAGAGCTACCCCAATTAATAACTTTCTTAGCCCATTGGGGGTTGAGGAGGATGGAGGTGCCCCCTTTACCCCTTTTGTGAGAAGTGGAGAAAGATGTGGCTTCCATCCAAATGCATTTGAGGGAGATGTCTAGATAAAATTTGGTGGCTTTAACCTCTTGGAGCATTAGGCATAGGATATCCTTAATGGATCTTCTAAACCTCTGAACAATGTATTTGATATCTGAGGATTCCAAGTCCTCTGACATTCCAAGAGGAAATTTTGAGTTCCATAGAGGTCATGTGGGAGGTTTAGCATTGCTCCTAAAGCTAGAGAATCATTTAGGGATCTCATTGGGATGAGCCTCTCTAGTCTCTTTCTTGTTAGTAGAGCCTGGAGGTATGCCTCTTTTCTTCCTTCCTTTTGATGGTCCCGAGGTGTCTCCTTCCTCCATGGGGCAGTCATCCTTAGAGATAAAACTTGAGACTTTGGGGATCCTTTTGGTCCTATTGAATTTGAGGACTTCTTCCTAGGGGCTGTTAACAAACGACACAATGGCCCAATTCTCATTCAGTCCATGTTCACTAAAAACTTCTTTGAGGGAAGAGCCCTGAGTGAGGTTCTCGATGGCCTCACCTTCCCTTAAGATGACCTCATCCATACCACCCTGGGTAACAGGGCGATTAAGATTGGGGGGTACTAAAAGTGGATGGGTAACGGGGGGATCTGGGGGTTTAGTCAGTATAACTAGGAGGTCAAAATCATGAAGAGAATTCTTGGAAGATAGTACATTCTTGCATTCAACTAGAGGATTCTCGAGTGTATCCATGTTATCTAGTCCCACCTCCAGGGCCCCTTTCTTACCCTCATATTTGGTATCCTCAATAATAATCCCCCTGTTATCCAGGATGTTCAGAGTGGGGTCATCTGGAGGGATCGATTGGTCTACCATTTTATCATTTACATTACCTCTCCTTCTTTTGAAAGGTCCTTCATTTCTTCTAAGTCTATCCAGGGTCAGTTGTTGGGCATTCTTGGAATGATTTCTATTCCTGTTTCTGGGGGTGGGGGCACCTTTTCCCTCTCTGGTGGTCACAGTAGGGGAGGACTTGGGGATAGGTTGAGAGTCAGGCAGACCCAAGGAAGCTAAGAGAGCATTAAGGGTAGGAGCAATGGGGTCGATCAAAGTTGGGGGGCTCTGGGGAGGTTCAGGGGTGGTTGATAGAGATTGGTCTACTCCAAGTGTTATGGTGGGGGGAGGGGGTATGGAGTTTGGTTTGGCAGGAGCATGGTTAGAAGACAATCCTTTGAGAGGCTATCGAGGGTGAGATTTCTTGGTTATGAGAGAACAATTCCTCCTCCTATGGTCATCTTTCTTGCACTAAAAGCACAAGTTTAGACCTCCTAGGTATTCTAGAGGGCAAGAATAGTGAACATCTTCAGGGTCAAAGATTAGGGTTTTGGGTATGTCCACTCTGGGTTTCAGAGAGAGTAGAATCCTCACGTCCATATGGGGGAGAAGAGCATTGGATTGATCTATGCAGATGACTTTTCCAATTGGAGTCGAGGGCATCTAGGAGAACTTTCCAGAGAAATGGGGGAACATTCTTTGCAGTAATCCACCGAGGGCAGGAGAGGGCCATGATCTCATAGAAGTTTGCAGACCCTAACCAACTTAGGGCACGAAAGCTGCAGGCTCTGATAGACCAGAACTGCCTTTCAACAACCGATTTGTGGCTGATAGGGTCGTTAAAAATGATTAAGAACAGGCCTTTTTGGATCATCCTAAACAACGAAAACTTAAACCCTAATTTAGAGCTCCATACAGAATGCAACCAGTTGTTTAAATAAACTCAGGAAGGTAACCTATTAATGTCTTGAACAATATATAGTTTAAATTTTTAATAAAATACTATTTATAAATTTTGTTTATTAATAAATATATTTTTATCATTAAAGATAATATGAAATTACGTTTAATTGGCTGGTCATTTTTTCTCTCTTCATGCTTTATTTCTATTATAGATTTTTTAAGCATAAAAGTTGCATATTCTATCTATACAGCATAGATTGCATTCCATAGAGTCCAAAGAACATTCACACAAGTTAGGGTTCTTCTCTATGGAGGTAATCTCTCTACAAGTCTGTACAAGCTCTACAAGTCTGTACAAGCGAGTAGTCACTTGACCTAGAAAATGGACAAAATTACCCAACTTGTCTTAGCTTCACATTGAATGCACTCCTTATGTGGTGGCTGGAGTGATTTTCAGAATATATAGAAAATAACCCTCTCATATAAATCAAATTTTCCACCTCGTACACTGAAACTCGTTGAAAAAAAATTAGGGATGTCATTTTCAAGTGTGGTTGTCATTACACCAAAAGATCGACTTGTCAATGTATGATACAACCACTAGACTTATAAAATCCATAGCAGGCGATTAGTCCCTTGTCACAAATCCTGAGGGGGAGCACTGACCATTTTTCTAACAATCTCCCCCTTAACGTTACCTGAGGGGATTTGAACCTATGACCAAGCTCTGATACCACATATTACAAGTGTGGTTTTCATTGCACCAAGAGATGGACCTGTAAATATCTGATAAAACCACTAGACTTATAGAATCCATAGGAGGCTATTAGTCCCTTGTCATGAATCTCGAGGGGAGCACTGACCATTTTTCCTACAATGTCATGGTTGATGCTTAGAGTGCCTCAGAGGATGCTAGGTTTCTCGCTTTGGAATCTACTTCAAGTGAAAGTCTCATAGAAAATAAATATTGAAGAGGTAAGTTCATGTCTAACACTTCTCTCATTGTTTGAACCTAATTCTAAAATAGCTATACCATTATATGGTGAAAATGATAGACTTAGGGATGTTTTCATATTTCTTGTGGCCCTTGATATAGTTATTAAACAGCTCTCTCATAATTATATAAACAATTGGCTCCAAATGTATGGGGTAAAACCCTAGGGTTTCATTACTATTTCTGCACAATGGTCCAGATAGGGATGTTTTAGGGATATTAGTTGGATGCCTGAGGCCAGCAATGATAAAAAAAATTCTTTATCATGCCCTATATGGGTCACGGTGTGGAACATTCCCTTGTTTCTATGGAAGTGGGTCCCAAAAACTTTAGAATCAATTGACAATGTACAAAGGATGGATGAATATCCATCCTGGCTATCACACATAGATGCAAGATTGCTACTCTCGATCAATATGGGGCTTAAAATCCTAAAATACTTAAGGATTTAATTAGAAAATGAAACTATCATATGCCCTACTAAATTCTTGGGTGGTATAAATGTATGTTTTCTATGTAGAAAAGAATGACACATGAGGAAGAATTTCCCCATGTTAAGGAATAACAATTTCTTTGCTAGACGCTATTTGAAGGGTAAATAATCTGCTTTCCCTAACCCTAATGGAAAAGTGCTGCTAATTCTAATGCTTTGAGATTTCATAAAACCCTAGATTTTATCCCCATAGAAACCTAACCCTAAGCTTGCATCTTCTTCCCCTGTGAGTTTTACTCCCAAATCTACTCCTAGGGTATCAGAGGTTTCTCGTATTGTCTTGATTGTTGAAGAGCTTGATATCCTTCACAAGGCTATTAAGAAATATGTAAGTCTTAATACTAGACTTGTTCCCCTCCCCTCCCCTAATATACAAATATTCAAGAGTTTAGGCACCAAGACAACCCCTATTAGCACAGGAAACTAAATGCACAATAGATCATTCGATAAAAATAAGGCATATTAGTGATACGCGTACGAGAATTGAATATAATCTAAGATCTGGGCTTAGTAAAAATGATGAATTATTGAAAAAATATAAACCTAAAGAGAACTAGGTCCAAACAGGCTCACCTACCACATATTAGATTAGGGTCTTGCAGAGTGAGGTCTCTAGCCTTGATAATATTCTAGATGTAATTGATAGTGGAATAACACAGTGAAATCAGCTAAACTTGATAAAGAGCTTGTTGATCTAACTAGAAGGGTTAGTGGGAACCTTAATGAGGCTAATAAGGTCCTTGAACCTATTGATTGTCAAAAATATGTTATATCACAAAGGATATTAGTCCTCTCTCCCATGCCAACCATAACCAGGAGTCTATTGAAGAAATAGACCTTACTAACCATGGTTGTGAGATTATCCTTGATAGAGGAGAGGATAATGTAGACAATGATGATCAAAGAATGGAAACCACTGAAATGATTACCCTTAAGGAATGGAAGCATAACAAGTGGGTTATTTTACTATTTAAAGGTACACCTAATATGAAGTTAATTGATGAAGTTATGAATGAATTTGGAGCTAAGAAAGCCAAAGAGAAGAATTGCACTAAAAAGATTCAAAAGGTTATAAGGGAAAATATGGCCCCTTTTGAGGTGTAAAAAAAATATTTGTATGCAAGAGGGAGAGAGGAATACCTAGTGCATTTATTTCTTACATTCTAGAGACAAAATCCTCTAAAGGCCAACTTCCCAAATGTTACAAAAAATTTAGGGCACCCATAGATACTGCTACTTAGTTTACCATGGCATTGAAAAACATATGTTGGAATGCTGAGGGACTAGAGAGACCCCATATAGAAAATATGTCATAAAGAAGTTTCTAAGAATGTATAAGAATGTTGATATTCTCCTCCTCCAACAAATTAAGGTTTTTTAGTTCTCAATAGACATTAATTTTAAATGCATTTGGAGGGGAGAATAATACCTTTATACTAAAGACACTAAAGGAAAGGGTGTGGTATCTATCTTGGTGATTCATATATAGAGTGAATTTTTATCCATATGGAGATTTTCACCATGAAATAGACTAGTCTGGGTTATTTTAAAATTCAAAGAGAAGGAGGTTGGGATCTATTCAATTTATACTTCTAATGACCACAACGAGATATTTGAACTTTTGAGCTGGATTTCTCAATTGGAGGAGATTCCTTGGATTTTAGGGAGAGATTTCAACATGATAGAGAGTCCCCAAGGTAAGCTAGGGGAAATAATTTTGAATGGAAAGACAATGATAAATTATTTTGGCATAGAATGATGAACAAATTCAGACTCATAGACTTATAGAATGATGAATACATTTGATCCCACAAAAAGTTAATGTCAAAGTGATGTTTTGTTATCATTTTTATGGGTGCAAAGGAGACTTGATTATAGGTGTGAGTGAGGAGTAGAGAGATTATACCAAAGAGAGTTTGATCCAAGAGGCTTTTATCTAACCATTTTCAATTTAATCCTTAAAATGGGAGCTCTCAAGGCTTAAATCATCGTATTTTCTTAAAAATGTGTAGTTTCAGCGAAAATTGGGATGTTCATAAAAGTGGGACACACTTTTTTGGGGCCACTCTATTGCTATTGCAGACAATGTACTTTGTTAAGTTGAGATGAATTTAGTTGTTTAGGTAATATGTTGTTGATCTTGTGCTGCGATTGTATTTGATGATTCAGATATGTCTATAGTTGATTCTAATCAACTTATAGAGCTTCGCATGATAGTTAGAGTGAGTTATAATTGATTTATCGAGTGCCATTATTTCAGTGTTCCTTCTTTTAGGATATTTTAGAGTTTGAGTTTTTTCTTTAGTATGGATCGATTTGATTGATTCAGTGGATTTGAAATTGGTGAATTCTTTGGGACTTAATTCTTTTTCCTCAGCTCATGTTGTTCATTATTCAGAGTTCGGAAAGCTATCATTTTTGTGTGATAGAGTTCAATGTTCAGTTTTCATGATGAATAGTAAAAAGATGAGTCTAGATTTTGAGGTTAAGATGGTATGGATGTTTGAGATGCTTCTACTATTTCTTGCTAGTGTTCTTGGCTCATGTTTTGGCCATTCTAATAGTTCTTGGTGATCACATTTGGTGATTTTCTGAGTGTGTTAGTGTTTCTTCATTTAGGTCTGAGCCGAGTTGGTGAAGTAACATATTGCAATTAGTGGTGTGGATTTGGCGATGTTGTTGCATGTTTGAGGATGATCTTTTGGGTCCTATCTATGTCTTGGATGACTTGATTTGGTTTTTTTTGATGTTTGAGCTTTATATTCATATCATTTATCTATATAGGTCTTGGTCAACCTTCTTGTTGATTATTCATTGTAATATGTATAAATGGGAAATCATTTTTTATTGTGATGTCTGTGTAGTGTGTGGTGAAATAGATGTTTGTATTCTGCAACTAAGGTATAAATTATACTTCTTTTGAACTTTATTGGCATAGGAGATGTTGTACGTCAGTTTGGTTGTATTGGAGATTTTGTCCACTCTTTATAACTATTATCAAATATTGATCGATGAACCCAACTAAGGGCCAGATCTTTATATTTTGAGTAGTATGCTCTAGCTACTGGGCCTTTGGATGCAAGTTCATTCTTCTTTTTTCTTATTTTCTCTTAACCGGGTAGTACTTTTAGCAAAGTACATCCATCTTTTGGGTTTGACTTCCACTAGGGTTTTCCCTTAAGCGGGTTTCCACATGAACAAATTTGTAAGTGATTCAATTTTAATGTTTTATAATTTTTGGTACAACTATTTCAAACCCCTCTCAGTTGTGCTTGCCTTCTTTATGACTAACAATTGGTATCAGAGCTATGTCCCTTGGATGAGCTTAAGCGCTTGAAGGAGATATGGCATGAAAAGCATTAGGAAAGAGAGTACAAATTTTAATGGAACCAACTACTTGATATGGAAGGATCATATGATTACTTATCTAATATGCATGGGAGATAAATCTTGGGAGATCATAGAGTCAACTTATTCTATTCCTAATGATCTAAATCAGGCTATTGTTGATGAGAAGAAGGAATTCAAATAAAATATGTTAGTAAGGGAAGCTTTGGTCAGTGCCCTAGTAGATACAGAATATTCTCACATCTATGGATTGAGGACAACGTGTGAGGTATGGACTATACTGGAAACCATTTATGAAGGTGACAAGTATGTAAAGAAAACTAAGTTACAAGGATTAAAATTAAAGTATGATCATATGAAGACGAGTTAAAGAAAGACTATCTCATCCTATATTCAGTGGGTGAATGATCTGGTTAGCTCAATCAGATGTGCTTGTGGTACCTTGGAAGATACTGAAGTCATATACAAACTTAATACATCATTGCCTACATGTTACAGTGAGAACATTGTAGCTATTAAGGAGGTTATTACTATGAAACAAATTACAAGACAAGTCCTGATGGGTAGACTACGTGCTTATGAGATGACCACTATTGCTAAGGAATTTATGAAAGTTGAGACTACATTCAATTCTAGTGTTACCAAGGATGATCAGGGAGAGAGCTCTTCTACAATAATAAAACACAGTTACTATGCTAAGCAATGGGAAGAGATCATAGAAGAGCAGAGAAAGATTGATGAAATTGAAGCCTTAATTGCAAGAAGATTCCATAAAGCCTCTTGTAAGTATGAAGGAAAGTTACCTTTGAAATGTTTTTCTTGTAATAAGATTAGCCATATTGCATCTAGATGTCCAAATAAATTTTCCAAGGAATCTAAGGTTAAATCTAAGAAATTTCATCCTAAGGGTCATAAAAGTTTTTATGTTGCTGAAGAAGGTGCGACTGATGATGAGTTTGGTGCAAGTGATGAAGAGATTGTGTTTATTTCTATTAAGAAGATAATAAAAAGGAAGAAAAAGCCTTGGTTTCACATTTTGTTAAAAGAGATGAATGGGTCATTGATAATGGATGTTCACATAATATGAATGGTGATAAAAATAAGTTTTTGAAGCTTGAAGCTTATGATGGCAGTGTTATTAGGTTTAGTAACAACATGACTTTCTTGATAAGAGGGAAATGATATATTACTCTTGATAGTAAAAGCAATATTGATGATGTTATGTATGTTGAAGGAATAAGCCATAATTTTTTGAGTGTTGGAGAGTTGTTAGACAAGGGTTACAAACTAGAATTCATAGAGGGAGTGTGTTGTGCAGGAGCACCTTAGGGTCATAGTGAATCTATCCTTTGAAATTTTGGATTTTAGGTGGTTCTAGCCAACCACTAGAGAATAAGGACTATTATAAAGTCCTAACATTTGTGTGAGAGTCTTGTAAGTACATGGGTTTAGTTTCTTAAGTTTTTCCTTAGTCCAAAAGTCCTAAATAGTGGGTTTTTACCTTAAGGTTTGTAAAATAAAAGTTGGTAAAACATGGAACAAGACCCCAAATTGAGTGAAAAATGTTCCAATGATGTTTATTCATGAATTTGGATCCATTAGAGTGATTCTGGGTTGAGTTATGCAAGCTCGAGTGAAGGAAATGTTAAAATGCAAGAAATTGCAAAAGTTGCTCATGACAACTTTGCAACTTTGCAAAGTTGTCATGACAACTTTCCTAACAAGTTGAAAATGGACACAAATGAACCTAAAGCCTAAGCCTAGGGTCTTAGCATGTGTTCGAGGGATATATAATCCTAAGTGAACCCTAATTTAAGGGTTGTTCATCATATTATACAGACTAGTTTTGAAGGAAGTAAGCAACTCTCTGGTTATTGTAACACAATCCCTTATTTGAGCCTTCATCCACACCTTAAGGGATTGAATGGTGAACTGTGATAGCATGAAATTTTATTTCTTTACATGTAGAAAATTTGTGTGGTTTGTTTTATTTAAATTTTATACATTTTAATAATAGTTTTGTAAATTCTTTTAGTTCTCAGTCTCATTGTCTTCGACAGAGTAGTTTGCATAGAAATGGCTCTTTCTTTATTTCCACCAGTTGAATCACTATGGCCACTTGAAATAAAAAAGAGAAATATAAATAATTTTTAAATATGTATTTTAGGTTTGATTTGAGAAGGGGAGCTATTTTTACAAGCAAGCCCTAGGCGGGTCCAAAGCCATCCGACTAGGAGCTTGCAAAGTTGTAGAGGGTTAAAGAATGGATGGATGGATTGTATGTGCCAATATCAAGTTGGGAAGTGTGGAAGCATGTGTCAAGGCCCTATGGCTGATAGGATAAGATTAGATGAGTTCTTATAAACACATTTTGAGCCATCAAAAAGTAGACTGGTCCAGAGACCCTAAAAGCATTTAAAAATATGGGTTTGTAGAGAGTACACTATATGGACACTTGGGGAAGCCTAAACCTAGAAAATTTGAAAGCCTCAGTTGATTTATGAATGAGTCCAAAGTTTCTTTGGTGGCTTGTTAATGGAAATTGGAAGCAATTTCAATTTTTTTCAAATTAGGAGGCCTAATTGGAGCAAAAGGGCTACAAGGCCTAAAATATAGGAGTCCAAGAACTTGATGAAGAAACCAATGGAAGATAGGATGAAAGGAAACAAAGATTCATGGAAATGAGTAGAGGGAAAGCCAAAACACCTAGTTCCATTCCTATGAAGGATTTTGGGTTTGATTTACTTAGAGGAACTATGAATTCCTAGCAAGTCTAGAGAGGAGAAGTGCGGTTTTGAAGTTGATAGGTGAAATCTTGTGAAGAAGAGGAATTGCAGAGAGATTCCTCATGTTAGGGTAAATAAAATAACCCTAAGAAGGCTAAGAAAGATCCTTGAGAAGAGATATAAGAGCTCCAATTGTTGGATCTCCCTATCAGAGTGGTATCAGAGCCATAGAAAGACTTGGGAGTATTGCAGTGCATGTTAGAGGTGAGTGAGTCAATAGGTGAGAGCACCATGATGACAAATGCAAAGTTGGTAAGGGAATTTGTTAGAACAAATTTGAGGGAGGAGTGAATCAGTTAGCTCCCAATTATCCTATAGTCCCAAATTCTCCCAGATGTATATCAAACAATTTCAAATATAAAACTCAGCTTGGAGAAATATATACTTCAAACTTGTAGTCCTCTACCGAGTGTCAGTAAATTAATATTGTGATTGTCGATCTAGGTCAATAAATTAAAGTGTAAATTAAAATAACAATCCACAAAATTCATGCACATTGACAAATATATTTTTAACGTCGAAACCCTGCTAAGGGAAAAACCACTTGGGACCGGTAACCCAAAATATTTGACTCTTTTGAAGTGAGCTCAGTGAAGATCCAACCCTGTTAAAGGTTATAATGCACACTATTAAATGTGACCTGGTTAGAGGATTTAAAAATAATAGTTCTCTCTTGACCATGAACTCACTATGGGGTCATCAAGAAAACACTCAACATTCATTAGAATGTCATAATAAGGATTGTCACATCCTACTCGGTTAAGATATTTATTTGTAGCAATGGTTAACTGATATAGTAATGATCTGATTCAAATACAACTCTATTTTGCAGATTTTGAGATTTATGCTAAGTACATGATACCTCTGATCAATTTTTTCTTCTTCATTTTTCTTATTCAATACTATGTTTTGCTCGATAATCCACTTTCCTCTATCGCTCAGTTATGGCTACAGAATATGCTCGGTTCTGTCTTTGACCAGTTTGATGATTCATGCATAAATTTACATGTATGCTTGCATCATAGAACCATGATTCATAATGAATCTCTTGTCTCTTATATATACATCATAGCTCATTTAATTTTCATCCTTCATATTTTCCCGCTTAATCTCCATCATTAAATTTCCTGCTCAAACCATCCTTGGTAGTTGTGTTGGCAAGTTGACTCCCAGGGTGTATATGACTTATTTTGTGTTGTCATTATGGAAACAAAGTCATATGAAAGTTTGACAACAAACTATGAAGTGAAAATTGACTAAGTATAGAAGTCAGGACAGAACAGTGATTTGTAGTCGATCAGTGCACCAATGCACGTGCATACGATCACATCAGGATATGCGCATTCAGACTTAAGTTCTATGGTATGTTTTTGTGCTTTCCGTAGACACTCATGGTCAGATATGTTAGTACAGATAAGTTACAGCAAGAACAGTGATACTAGTAGTTCAGAAAATAGAGTATGAAGTCGACTTTAGTTTTTGGATCATCGTATAATATTTTATTATGTAAAGGCCAAGCACCTATTATAGTATGTTTGTAATCATGTCTTAATTACTATTGCAAACACACTTAAGCCAATTTTTTTGGAAGCGTTGTGAATATTTTTTTTGGGCCGAATAAGGTCTTGTTTATGGTCACGTCTATTCAAGAATGAACATATATATAACATGCAAAGTTGTATTAGAGAGTGTTGTCGAATATGCAGAGAAGAGCTATAAAAGAATAGTATAAGATTTCAGAATGAGATAAATCTCTTTAAGAGTATAAGAGCGTCAGTGCATAACCAGAACTGATCAAACAATTGTGTCACATACAACAATTCACTTTTGGATATAGTGTATATTTATTATCAAGGAGGTTGCAGCCTTCATCCTACTGAGCAGTGAGCTTCTTGGACAATGAGTCCTCACCTCTAACAGGGTTATTTGTAAAAGACTCCTAATAGGGTTTGACCCTTAACCAGGTCATTGTACTTGCATTGTAAAGACTACTCCTAATAGGGAAAAGGAACTTTAACAAGTTCATTATACTAGTGCAATATTTGTGGGTACTAATTCCCACCAGGGTTTTCCTCTAATCAAGGTTTCCCCGTAATCATATCATGTGTTATGTGTTCTTGTATTAAGCTTCAATTGATATATATTTGGTTTATGTTTAAAAGTTTCTAAAATATAATAAATTGACAAAAAATGATTCACCCCCCCCCCCTCTCTGTGTTTCTAACAATTGGTATCAGAGCTCTGGTCCTCTGAAAGAAAGTTTAACCACTTGAGGAGATCATGGATTCAGCAGAAGAAAAACATCTAAAAAAGAATCTTGAAGAAGCCCTGGAAGATCTAGACAGATCTAAAAAAGAAAATTAAGAACTAAAACTAAAGGTTGATGGCTCTCAAATGCTTATCAAGAAACTAAGGAAAGATCTGGAAGATTGCTCTACCAATGATTTGGGAAAAATGGTCAAGAAGCTGAATGAAGAGAACGCGTCCTTAAAAGAAAAAATTGAAGATCTAAATGAACAACTTACAGATAGCTTAACAACCATTGAAGAGAAGACCACAGAAAGTAAACAGTTAGATGAAGAACTTATGCAAGCTAATATGAAAATCTTGGAGTTGGAAAACATCAAGAAAAAGATTGAATCTGAATTATCAGGAGCAAAAGATAAGATTGATAAACTACACAAAAGTTCTAATCTGATTCAATCACAAGTGTATGCACAAAAGCTAAAAGGTGATACCACTGGTATGGGATACAGTCTAGCTCAAACTGAAATCAATTCAATACAAGAAACAAAGATTGCACAAGAAGCATCTATAGAAGCAAAGAAAGAGGAGAATATTGTAGAGACTAAAACTGAACCACCTAAAGATGAACTCAAGCAAGTTAACAAAACTTGTTATGCTTGTAACAAGCATGGACACTTGGCAAGAGATTGTAAAAAAGTAAGACCTTTTAATGGTTATTGTTACTGCTGTAATAAGTTTGGTCACATGGCTATTCATTGCTGGACAAATCAAATAAATCAATCACAACTGAACTAAAGAAATTTGACTCAATACAATCAGAGAAATTAACCTCAAAGAAAATTGCAGAATATTACATGTCAGATATGTAATTACAATGGACGCATAGCTAAGAAATGCAGCATGATGAATAATAACATCAGACCTCCTATCATTTGTCATTCATCTGGAAAAGTTGGACACATCTCAAGATTTTGCAGGTCAAGAACACAAAGACAAGAAAATCCTAAGAATTCTCTCTTTGAAGAATAAGGAGAAGTTAAGTTTGAGCAAGCTAAAGCTAATTCAGATAAAATTTGGGTTGAAGTAAATAAATATAATGAAGAGAACAAGGTAGTAGATGCATCCTCAGTGGACACACCTTCTACTTCTTTATAGTTGACCTTCATGGTCTTAGGGGGAGCTATTCTAGCTCTGAACCCCTGTGTGGCTGGTATACTCACCTCCGAGTATGCGCCTATGGATTCATATATGTGATCACAAATTAAGGTTGTATGCATGCACACATTGCCTTTACTTCATTCAGATTAAAGTTTGAAACTCTTAATGGAAACCATGTACGGTAGCAAGCATTAAATACAATAACCTTTATATAAGTCGGTAAACAATCATTTATCCTCATTGTCTACATCTGAGATCATAAAATTTACAGAGCACAAGAGCACTAAGCATCAAAGCATTCAAAGGTATCGATTTGATCAGTTTTTAAATAGATTGCAAGTTGAAACGAAACCCTAGCAGTCACATCGGTTCAAATTGCGGTGGAACCCTATTTAGTCGATTAGCAAATGAGTATGGCAACCCCTATAGTCTTTGACATTACTGAAAGGAAGAGATTTTTCTTTAAGAAGGATCCATTCAAATCCATATTAGATGATGTTGAAGGAGCATTCTCTAAGACTCCGCTTGGAGTCATACACGTGGAAGATATTCGTGCATATATATATTGCAAGAAGGAAATAGTTGGAGACAATAGCATAGAAAATATTATGGCTTCAATGAAGAAACCAGACTATTCATTCAAGGATGAATACGTGCATCTCACTGATAACCCTATCTTTGAGTATTCTAATGCACATGAATTTTATGAGCCAGAATGGGTGAAAATCCTGTTGAGCAAAATACATGATGATCTCTATTGGATTGGTGAAGTTCCCATCTATATTACTGTAGACCTAATTCATGACATGGATGGACTTCCTAAGACAGGACCGATTCTTCCAACTAGTAAAGATGTGAAAAATTAGGTTGAACAAGCATGTTTATCCAGAAGTGATAGGCACAATATGATAGTTGAACCCATTAAGGAAGATGACATAAAACTGGTCACCATGATACTAGGTTACAAATTTCAGCATGTAAGCAGACTAAATAGTGTATCTGCAGCTACTGTCTTAGCATCAATAAAGATGGTGAAAGATAATACTTAGTATAATCTATGTGAGATATTGTGCACTCAATTTATTGACAACATTCAAGCTATTAAACATGACAAGAGAAAGATATTTAGGTTTGGATCATTGATCATCTATCTCTACTTTCACATAGTAGGTAAAGTTGCCAATCTTTATCTAGACAAGAGTAAACCTACTATGTCTAAGATATCACTCAAGGCTACATCAGAGAGAAGCTTGAAGGATTGTATGGACATGGATATCAAAACATTCAGGATCAAGATGCAGAAGAGGTTCAGGATACCTGAGAAGATAGTTGAGAAATAAAAAGACACCATATGCTTCATGGTGGAGACTGACTATACTTGCATCGAGGCAGTTGAGCCTAGAAAAAATGAATTCACCCTCTCGGCTATGAATTTCAAGAACATGTTTTGGAAGGTTATGCACAAGTCCTCCTATCTATGCCCAAGGATCCCAATGAACCTAGATGGGGTACTTATAGAGAAAAGACAAATCAAGTTGATTATGTCTTTTATAGTACAGACAACAAAAGGAAGGCATCAAGGATCACTTCAAATATCTTAAAAATTCATGGTGTTACATAAGAAGACCTAGACAGAGCTAGGGAAGTGTTAGCTTGCTTTTGGAACCCCAACTTTAAACTTTTAAAAACTGATCCCTATGGATAAATCTACCCGATTATCCCATATCCTATATTGGTTTTTGCTAACAATGTTTTCATAAAATTGACATTTTGTGAAGATGCAATGTTCCAAGATTATTTTTAAATTGAACTATGAAGTTCAAAGTTCAAGTTCAAAGTTCAAAATCAAGTTTGCAGGTTCAGTGGTTCACACGGTTCAGAGTTCGAGTTTGCAAAGCCAAAGGTCAAGTTTCAATTTCAGATGTATGCCATTGTCAGGCTTGAAATGTGAATTCAAGATGCAAATTCAGTTTTACAATTAAAGACCAATAGTCCAAAATGTAGATTTTGAGGTATAGGATATCTCGGGTGACATCAACAGGCGTGTGCCTTTTTGAACAATATCCGAGCCCAAATATGCATTTCCCTCAAACCCGATGCATAAGATATGCTCGGCAACACATGCACAAGCCATAAAAGAATGAAAGACAAGTGGAGTAGTCGACCAGAGACGTTGAGGTGGGCATGATACATGTTCGAACACTGTCATATTATTGATGAACAAGTAGTGGGATGAGCTCCTTCTTCCTAAATGGTTGTGGCAGAAAAATAGCAAAACCTGAGCTATGGAATTGACATCCCCCAAAAATGATAATTTGGAATCACATGATCGGGCCTTCAAAGCCTTCGCAAGCCAAATTCCATTTTCATATTGTGAAAGAAAGAAATTAATCTTCATCAATTTGCCTTCGAATGGTAGGGAATGTGCATGGAGAAGGAGTATGGTGAATAATTGCGACATGTATGACAAAATGTCCAAGCTTCACAAATGTATACAGGACAAAACTTCATGAAAGTTTGAGCTCGATCAATGGAGAAGAATTATTTCATTATAGTAATTCCTCATTAAATAAGTTACTGGTGCTTGATTAGTTAATAGAGCCACATATTTGTGAAAGTTTCATATCTATGCATTTTAGACACAATCGATCTTGACTCACAAGGAACCAGAATCAGTTCATTTGTTGGAAACTGATAAGCCCGGGTGTAATAGTCTCGTGGATTGTATGAACATTAGATGGAAGAAGTTGAATGTCCTTGTGAGTGGGATTAGCAGGCTTGTAATGCAGTGTAATAAGTGCAGACTGTGTTTGCTGATCTAGCATCATCACGATGACACTTCAACCCAATCCCTCTTCATCGAAATCAAGCATGAGCTCGGGTACCTTTGGTATAGAAATTCATGAATATGAGGCGCCCTCATAGGGGATACACATTAACTATTCGACAGAATGTAGTGGTGTGTGTGCCTCCAAACTGAAACTTTCCTCAATCCATCTATAGTATCAAAGCAAGTAAATAGCTCGAGTGGAGGATATATGAGAGGTGTTTGACAGAATGTCAATCCTCGAGTTGCGTATATGCTTTGCATGTACACAATTATGTGTAAAAGAGATCCAAAATTATGTTGATGGTTGCCAAACATGGAGGATTCTCCTATGAAACTGATTTAAAGGGGATCGACAATAGGATGGTACCATTAGCTTTCTATTGTGATAATTCTCTCTGTATTCAATATTTGAAGGTGGGCTGTTTGAAAAAATGAGCAAGCATAATAGATGTTAGTCATACCCAATAAAGGTATCAAAATCACATATATGTAAGTGGCACAATGAAGAGGTGAAGCCATCACCTCCAATTAAGCCAATCAATCAAGAATATAGAGGCCACAACTTTACTAGCATATGGCATGCAAACAGTGGCTTGAATCACAATGTTCAAAATCAGATCATGATGGAGAATCTTCACCAATGTTTGATTTAATACATCAAACCCAATTTATCTAGGTGGATGGGAGCTCCCTGTAGAATGAAGAAAATAGTGTGACTCGCTGACATTGGGATCCTCACTAAACTATCAATATGGAGCTGTAGGTAGAACATGTTAAGCATGCAAACTGACATTAAAATTATAATATGGAATAGTTATATGGTGAGTTGATCTTCAAATTAAATAAAGGATACATGGAAGTGCTGAAGAAGAGAAATCTATATCCACCTATTAGCTAATTAAAGCAAGCTTTATAATAATATAAGTCATTTGATTAATGTTGAATACCCAAAGAGTCAAGGATGACAGTTATGAGGCCACAAAATAGTGGAAATATAAGAATTAAGAGAATTTCAAGAAATGGTTATTGAACCTAAAGGCAACCGAGAAGCATTACTTATGGTAAACATTTTCCCACTAGCAGGGGGAGGGAGGTTCTTCTTTTCCAGGAGGTCAGTCAGCTATAGGGAGAACAAAGGGGAAAGAGATATATTTTATTTTCTGAGCATCTTTAATGAAGTTGTAGAAGTAAAATGATCTGTAGTTTATTTTTCTTTGTATTTAGGAGTAAGGAGAAATTGGTACATCAGATCTGTGTCTGAATATTATTTTTGAATGAATATATCATGAATCAGTTGGTTTTTGGTATACTTATGCTTAGTAATTAAAAAATTTAGACACTCCTTGATTTCTCTGTGATTGGGAAGACTAAATAGATGATTAGTTGGTCATTCATTTATTTTCTCTAAATCTTTTATATTGTAATCGCAATCATTTCATAGAGATGAATGAATGTCGGCAACCTTTGTGTCTTCGGGTTAAAGACATACTTTACATTTAATTCAGTGAATATCTTTCTAGAAGGGAGTTTTACCTTTGAATTTAGAGGAGGGTTATCAACCAATGATAAATCGTCCAACTATTAGTACATTTTGTTCTTTTTGGGCATATCGAGTCATTATTTACATTTCTTTCCAAGGGACAAATTTGTATAGTAACAGATTTTGGGTGACTCTGCTGGGGAACGGAAATGAAGATCAGTGTTGAATAGTTGTTTCCTCAGTTTATATGTATATATCCATGTGCAGGAGATTGGCGACTTTGATAAATTGGTGACTCTACTAATTCTTGATGCAAATCCAAAAGAGTTGTAAGAATGGGAAAAAGACCAAGCCCCACCAACCCGAAGATTCTTCAGATGAATGATAAGGTTCTACAAGATTTCTGGGAACATTATATACAAAGTATTTCAAAGGTTGTGAAGTTGAAGATAAGCCTTGAAGATGACCACACCTTTGCCTTGTTGTGGATGAGTTTGTGTCACAGATTTCACAAGCTCAAAGATTTGGAGACATGCAAGAAGAAAGTGCAGTAGCTCAAAAAAGAATTGGTGGTTGTGGATGAAGAAGCTCTGGTGATTTCATCAAGTTATATTTCTTGCAACTACTCAGTTATGAGTGAAAAATAAATCAACTTGAGAGAACAGCCTCAAAAGAAGCCTACTACTGATGAAATTAATTCGGAGAAAGATGAGATGCTTGAGTATCTTTGGAATGCCTTCAAAGGGAGTATTTGTGAAGCTGAAAGGGATAAGTTAAATCCCACTAAAGATCAACGATCTGCCATACTGCTGAAATGTGTGCATAAAAGATATAACAATCTCAAGAATTCTGATCGAGGAGTTTTGCTGCTACGAAGATATCTAAAGAAAAATCTGAGATTAAATAATCTTTGCTCTCCAATTTCTTGGTCTGTGAAGATCAATATTTTTCATCACCAATGGAGTTCTGATTAGCAGCAAAAGGGAAATCAGCAACAAGCCAGGCAAGAAGAGCTGCATGTTAAAGAAGAACCTAATGTCATGGAGGAAATGTTGGTAAGGGACGATAAGGAGGTGAAAACTCATGATTTTCAACCTGTATTTTTGCCTGATGAAGATTTTTATTCCATTTCAAAAGAGGAAGTTTCTTATACTGAGTTTGATCCTATGGTCATTGAAATTAGTTTTGAAAAACCATTACTCTTAACTATATGTCTTGAGGATAGTTCAGTTTGTAACATGCATGAAGAAACTGTGAATTCTGATTTTTATTTTCCATGTCAAAGCAAGAATGTGGTTGATATGATAGCAGTAGAGAGCCAATTAAAGAGTAGTGGTGATGAGATTTCTTGGAGCAAGGCGAACAACTTGTATTTACCTGCTGAATACATTGAAGAATTTAAAATTAAAGATAATCCTCTCTTTGTACCCTATGATCTTATATACGACAGGAAAGAGTAGGAAGAAGGTTGTCTTGAAGATCCTGGCAGCATGATCATACACCAGCAAAGTAAGGAAGCAACAGTTAATCCAAAGCATAACAGCCAGCTGGAAGCTCCCTCAAGAAATCATTCACGGTTGACTGAGGCAGCGGACACCGAGGTACACAATGAAAACCATAAGAGTATGGTTGAAGCAAAAAATGACTTAGTTTTAATACCTATGGTTTCTAAGCATAAAGATCCAAGTACCCACTTTGTTGGATCCAAAATTGATCATCATATTCAGATTGGTGAGTCAGAATTTAAAATTTGTGTGTTTAATGAGGAGATAGAATATGAGGCCTTCTCACTTGGTTTCACGCCAACTCAAGAAGAGTGGTCTTAGCCCCAAATGTTAGAAGCATTCTATTTTAAGAATGAAGTTGTTGGTGGACCTACAGGGGACGGGTTTTTAGCAGGACTAGCTCCAAGATTTGTTTTGAATGCTTCTACAAGGTTCTTCCCCAATGCCTTCCCCATCAATGGCTTAGCTTGTCTTTCCCAAGAGAAGGGCGCAGTTGTTTGTGATACAAATTACTTCACTCAAAGTGACGGTGAGAAAATGCAGCCTGAAATTTATGATGAGTCATGGTTACTTGGATATGACTATCACTTCGCCAAGTTCCTATACATGATTGATCAAAACTCTTGCCATGTAGAGCTTACCAGGCAAAGACGGTATGAAGATCTTGCATTCAAATGCAACCGGCTGACCCAGAAAGGTTCTTATTTTTCTCATCCCGTTGATGGCTTCACATAAGTATTCCACATTTATAGTCCCGTGGTAGGCTCTACCTGCCTATGTATGTGTTTGTAAATATGCTCTTGCTCTGCAAGTTTTTGTGGTGTGTGGTTTAGCTTCCCTTGCTTTAGTTTGTTGTTGCTTTATGGGTTGTTTGTTTCGCTAGTAGTTTTGTTGCTTTGGGTTTTCCCCTGCTCTTCCCCTCTCTCCAAGCAGTCCCTTTGATCTTTGTTGTATGCCAACTCTATTTCCCAATAGATAAAGCATTGGTCTTTTACCAGAGATTGCTGGATTCTTTATGTCCCTCACAACCCATATCCCCAGTCAGAGCCAACTGTTAGCTTGCTTTTGGCACCCCAACTTTAAACTTTTAAAACTGATCCCTATGAATAAATCTACCCAATTATCCCGTATCCTATATTGGTTTTTTCTAACAATGTTTTCATAAAGTTGACATTTTGTGAAGATGCAATGTTCCAAGATTATTTTTAAATTGAACTATGAAGTTCAAAGTTCAAGTTCAAAGTTCAAAATCAAGTTTGCAGGTTCAGTGGTTCACACGGTTCAGAGTTCGAGTTTGCAGAGCCAAATGTCAAACCAAAGGTCAAGTTTCAATTTCAGATGTACGCCATTGTCAGGCTTGACATGTGAATTCAAGATGCAGATTCAGTTTTTCAATTTCAGAACAATAGTCCAAAATGTAGATTTTGAGGTATAGGATATCTTGGGTGACATCAACAGGGGTGTGCCTTTTTCAACAATATCCGAGCCGGAGTATGCATTTCCCCCAAACCCGATACATAATATATGCTCAGCAACACATGCACAAACCATAAAAGAATGAAAGAAAAGTGGAGTACTCAACCAAAGATGTTGAGGTGGGCATGATATGTGTTTGAACACCATCATATTATTGATGAACAAGTAATGGGATGAGCTCCTTCTTCCTAAATGGTTGTGGCGGAGAAATAGCAAAACCCGAGCTATAGAATTGACATCCCCCAAAAATGATAATTTGGAATCACATGATCGAGCCTTCAAAGCCTTCGCAAGCCAAATTCCGTTTTCATACTGTGAAAGAAAGAGATTAATCTTCATCAATTTGTCTTCGAATGGTAGGGAATATGCATGGAGAAGGAGTATGGTGAATAATTGTGACATGTATGATAGAATGTCCAAGCTTCACAAACGTATACAAAAGAAAACTTGATGAAAGTTTGAGCTCGATCAATGGAGAAGACTTATTTCATTATAGTAATTCCTCATGAAATAACTTACTGGTGCTTGATAAGTTAATAGAGCCACAAATTTGTGAAAGTTTTATATCTATGCATTTTAGACACAATCAATCTTGACTCACAAGGAACAAGAATCAGTTCATTTGTTGGCAACTGATAAGCCCAGGTGTAATAGTCTCGTGGATTGTATGAACATTAGATGGAAGAAGTTGAATGTCCTTGTGAGTGGGATTAATAGGCTCGCAATGTAGTGTAATAAGTGTAGACTGTGTTTGCTGATCTAGCATCATCACGATGACACTTCAACCCAATCCCTCTTCATCAAAATCAAGCATGAGCTCGGGTACATTTGGTATAGAAAGTCATGAATATGAGACGCCCTCACAGGGGATACACATAAACTATTCGACAGAATGCAGTGGTGTGTGTGCCTCCAAACCCACACTTTCCTCAATCCATCTGTAGTATCAAAACAAGTGAATAGCCCGAGTGGAGGAGATACGAGAGGTGTTTGACAGAATGTCAATACTCGATCTGCGTATATGCTTTGCATGTACACAATTATGTGTAAAAGAGATCCAAAATTATGTTGACGGTTGCCAAACTTGGAGGATTCTCCTATGAAACCGATTTAAAGGGGATTGACAATAGGATGGTGCCATCATCTTTCTATTGTGATAATTCTCTCTATATTCAATATTTGAAGTTGGGCTGTTTGACAAAATGACCCAGCATAATAGATGTCGGTGGTACCTAATAAAGCTATCAAAATCATAGATATGTAAGTGGAACGATGAAGAGGCGAAGCCATCACCTCCAGTTAAGCTGATCAATCAAGAATATAGAGACCGCAACTTTACTAGCATATGGCATGCAAACAGTGGCTTGAATCACAATGTTCAAAATCAGATCATGACGGAGAATCTTCACCAATGTTTGATTTAATACATCAAGCCCAATTTATCTAGGTGGATGGGAGCTCCCTGCAGAATGAAGAAAACAGTGTGACTCACTGACATTGGGATCCTCACTAAACTACCAATATGATGTTGTAGGTAGAACGTGTCAAGCATGCAAACTGGCATTAAAACTATAATATGGAATAGTTATATGGTGAGTTGATCTTCAAATTAAATAAAGGATACATGGAAGTGCTGAAGGAGAGAAAGCTATATCCACCTATCACCTAATTAAAGAAAGCTTTAGAATAATATAAGTCATTTGATTAATGTTGAATACCCAAAGAGTTAGGGATGACAGTTATGAGGCAACAAAATAGTGGAAATATAAGAATAAAGAGAATTTCAAGAAACGGTTATTGAACTGAAAGGCAACTGAGAAGCATTACTTATGGTAAAACTTTTCACACTCACAGGGGGGAGGTTCTTCTTTTCCATGAGGTTTTCCAGGAGGTCAGTCGACTACAGGGAGAACAAACGGGAAAGAGATATATTTTATTTTCTGAGCAGCTTTAATGAAGTTGTAGAAGTAAAATTATCTATAGGTTATTTTGCTTTGTATTTAGGAGTAAGGAGAAATTGGTACATCAGATCTGTGTGTCTGAATATTATTTTCTCTGATTTAAATTGATCAGTTGGTCATTTCAATCATATTATTGAGTACTATTCTGCATCATCAAATCAAGTGAATGAATATATCATGAATTAGTTGGTTTTTGGTGTACTTATGCTTAGTAATTAAAAAAATTAGCCACTCCTTGATTTATCTGTGATTGGGAAGACTGAATAGATGATCAGTTGGTCATTCATTTATTTTCTCTAAATCTTTTATATTGTAATCGCATTCATTTCATAGTGATGAATGAATGTGGCAACCTTTGTGTCTTCGAGTTAAAGACATACTTTACATTTAATTCACTGAATATCTTTCTAGAAGGGAGCTATACCTTTGAATTCAGAGGAGGGTTATCAACCAATGATAACTCGTCCAACTATTAGTACATTTTGTTCTTCTTTTTGGGCATATCGATTCATTATTTACATTTCTTTCCGAGGGACAAATTTGTATACTAACAGGAAGCTAAGATAGCTAAAGAACTTGAGAAAACTCCCATAGAAGTGAAAATGGAAAAGTATGATGATATGCCTGAGAAGAAGAAGAAGAAATCTAATGAAGGTACATCTGCGCCATTAACCACCATTGATCTAGAATCCTCTCCACCTTTTGTACCCATCAAGTTAACCAGAAGGAAGAAGCAAGTTCCTACAAGTCATCCATCCTCAAGGACCACAATGAGCAAGGTAAAGGAAACTCAAGCCCCTCCTGAGGTAGGATTTAGACCCAGTCTAATAGTTCTAAAGAACACAATTGTTAATGAAGGAATACTAGAATATATCAAGAATGTCTATGAAAAATACCAAGAGATAGACAAATCTAAAATTCATTCAATGATTATATCTCATATGATCAAGTTCAAAAATTCAGTATAGGAACTCAAGACAGTTATACTAGAAAATGTATGGAACATACTGGACCTATTAAAGAGGCAAGAAATTGAAGAAGATACGAGGATAAGAGAAGAGACATTAGACAGTCTTCTCCCTGTTTGCTCACATGATGAGAAAGCTATGTTGTTGGATTTAGTAAAACCTCATCTCAGAACCAAAACCAGAACACTTCATATCATGAATAAAGAGTATGATCTGGCTAGAGAAGAGACTCAGAAAGTATTTGAGCGGGTATTTCTGGATAGACATATGTATCCATCAATGGTGCCTACAACAAAGGCAACTCAAGTTCCTGCTAAATAGGTTACAGAACCAGTAATTAAAAATGCACCTTAGACAGGTCCACAGGTTTCAATGCCCTCATTTTTAATAGCTTCTGATATAGCCAAAGATTCAGGAGAAACTATTGTGATTGATGATATCAAGATATCCATGACCGCTTCTGACAATGACATGGAAAAAGTTGAAAAAGAATTTTTCAACACTAAAGAGATAGAGCAGGTATGCACTGATAACATATCCATACAGTAAGATGAAGTTCCCTCTAGAGATTTAAATAAAGAGGAAGAAAATCAATCTAATGAGCCACCAGTTATGGAGATTCCTGTGAAAAGTGAAAATATGGATGCTAGCAAAATTTCATATTGACTCCACCCATCAAACCATTAGTGTTGTCAAGCTTGACCCCTAAAGCAGTAATGTTAGATGCTTGGGAAGAAAAAGATTTGATTAAAATCAGTGTGTTGGCCATGGAGAAAGAAAAAGAGAAACAAGTCATGAGAAATCCTCTCTTTCTGGAAACAGTGAACATTCTGAATGACTTAGTGCCAACAAACAAGAAAATGGATAAGATTCAGTCTGTTGATTATGTTGACAACATCTTGACAAGTTTCAAATCACATTTCAAAAGTTTAGTAGATTCTGCTACTAAAATTGCAGAAGATGAGTACAAGAAGGGAAGATTAGATGAATTGAGAAAGAATTTCTCCCTAGATCTTAACTCACTAAATATTGGTTAAGAAATCTTAAAATAACTTGCAGCTAAAGGCATAAATGTAGTAGCAAACTGTATGGACAGAGTGAAATTCACCTCAGAGCACATAAAAAATATTGAGGAAGCTGACATCTTGGTTGACAATGTTAGAAAATTAGTTGAAACATCCATGCAAGACATGAACATCTACAACAATATCTATCAAGGTTAGTTGGACAAGATTGAAAAGGCAAAGTTTGAGATCAACAAGATAAGAATCAGGCAGACTCAACTGAGAAATGCACTAGCACCCTCTCTAGCAATCTTGAATTAAAATATCAAACAGATAGATACAAAAATAGCCACATATGATCAGGGTCCCAGCATGGATTTTACCAAAATGGAAAATCTTACATATGCTTTATGTTCCCATCTTCAGACTATAGATGCATTGAAGGCATTCTGGCAATAGTAAATCATAAATCTACAGATTACTTATCCAGATGTTTATACAGAGTAAGTACTCAGGGACTTACAAATTTTGGACACCTTTGTCATTAATGTCAAAGAGGGAATAATGTATTTAAGGAATATGTGTATATATGGGGAGTAGTGTATGTATATGTTAAAGGGTACAATGATATATAGTTTTTTTGTATTAGTCAATTTTGAGTAACTTGGCCACATTCCTTTGTTGCCATTAATGACAAAGGGGGAGATTGTTGGAAAGTTGACTCCCAGGGTGTATATGACTTATTTTGTGTTTTCATTATGGCAACAAAGTCATATGAAAGTTTGACAACAAACTATGAAGTGAAAATTGACTAAGTATAGAAGTCAGGATAGAACAGTGATTTGCAGTTGATCAGTGCACCAGCGCACGTGCATACGATCACATCAGGATATGCGCATTTAGAATTAAGTTCTATGGTATGTTTTTTGAGATTTCCCAAGACACACATGGTCAGATATGTCAGTACAGATAAATTACAGCAAGAACAATGATACCAGAAGTTCAGAAAATAGAGTATGAAGCTGACTTCAATTTTTGGATCAGCGTATAATATTTTATTATGTAAAGGCCAAGTGCCTGTTATAGTATGTTTGTAATCATGTCTTAATTACTATTGTAAACACGCTTAAGCCAATTTGTTTGGAAGCATTGTGAATATTGTTTTTGGGCTGACTAAGGTCTTGTTTATGGTCGCGTCTATTGAGGAATGAACATATATATAACATGCAAAGTTGTAGTAGAGAGTGTTGTCAAATATGCTGAATAAAGATATAAAAGAACAGCATAAGATGTTAGAATGAGATAAAGCTCTTTAAGATTATAAGAGCATCAGCGCATAACCAAAACTAATCAAAAAATTGTGTCACATACAATAGTTCACTTTTGGATATGGTGTATATCTATTATCAAGGAGGTTGTAGCCATCATCCTACTGAGTAGTGAGCTTCTTGGATAGTGAGTCCTCACCCCTAACAAGGTTATTTGTAAAAGAATCCTAATAAGGTCAGACCCTTAACTAGGTCATTGTACTTGCATTGTAAAGACTGCTCCTAATAAAGCAAAGTAACTTTAACAAGTTCATTATACTAGTGCAATATTTGTGGGTACTAATTCCCACCAGGGTTTTCCTCTGATCAAGGTTTCCCCGTGATCATATCATGTGTTATGTGTTCTTGTATTAAGCTTTAATTGATATATATTTGGTTTATTTTTAAAAGTTGCTGAAATATAATAAATAGACAAACATTGATTCACCCCCCTCTCAGTGTTTCTAACAAGTTGTGTGAAAAATACGTTTCAAACTTTATCATCTGATCTTCCTTGATTTTTTATAGCTGTTAGATCATCATAACAAAATTTATCTTTTACCTCAAAATCAACAATTTCCAACTCAACATTCTAGTCGGCCTTGATTTGAATTAACTGGTTGGTCTTAGTATTAATCATGTTGTGTCAGTGATCCCTAGCTCAGTTATTACTATGCTCGGTATACACTGTGTTTTCCTCAGTGTTCACTGTCTCTTGGTGTATACAGAACTCTTCATTTTCTGATCACATAAACTTTGTTTCTTCTAGATCTTCAATACATAACATATGTTTTTTACCATATTGTTACTCAAACAATTTGGCATAAATGATCATACATCAACTGATAATGTCAATCCTCATATCTGTAACTCAGTTGACTATCAACAAATGACTTCAAACACACAAATAGTTGTAGTTCATCAATCTCTCCCTTTGGCATTGATAGAAAAACAATATGAAAATTCCATATAAATACCAAACATTTGTTCTACAACTGCAACAAATCTGTAGCTCTCCCTAGCTTGAATATAACAATGTGTCAGCAAAACAAATTCACCATGCAGACTCTCCCTACAGATTTGAATCTTCTGTTCTTGAATCACTCTATAGATTAGATATATATTTTATTTTGAATTTTCTCTCTCTTTGATGAATAGATATTTCATTGACTCTCTCTCCCTTTATATTTCATTGATTAACTCTCTCCCTTTGACAACAATGCCAAAATGAAAATATAGCTCTTCAGTAGCCAAATAAAATATCTCTGGTTTTTGGTGCAATAGGTACCTTTCAGTGTACTAATATATTTTTGTCAGTCGAGTTCATCTTTGCATCAAAATGATTGATCTTGTAATTATGTGTAGGTTGATGCAACCTCCTAGTTAGCTAGTGACTAATAGATAAGGGATGAACCCCTAGTATACCTCTCAAGTACTCAAATGTATCCTTCGGTAAGGGTTTGGTGAATATGTCTACAAGTTTTTCTTTTGATTATACATATTCTAGTATCACTTGTTTCTCTTGTACTTGTTCCCTCAAGTAATGATATTTGATAGATATCTGATTTGTTTTCGCATGCATTACAGGGTTCTTTGAAATGTTTATTCACTAGTATTATCACAATAGATTATCACTGGATCAATGATCTCCTCATTCATTCCTTTCAAAATTTATTTGATCCATGTAATATTAGAATAGTTTGCACTAGCATCAAGATATTCTACTTATGATATGATTTAGTAAGCCTGAGAATTAAGAATGGCTCTGCTCTTCTCTTTACGAAAACAAATTTTCTCTGTAGATCTGCTAGATAAACAATTGAATTTTTTTGCCCAAACCAGATATGCAGGGGTCCTAGCCCAACAACATCATTTATGGGCAAACACTTACAGGCATGACACAGAGATTAATGATCAAAGGGATAATGGCTGGAAAATGGTCACAAAAAAGAACAAAAAATCCTCCAAGCAATGCCCTCCACAGTTTTTCTTACCAATCACAAATAAATTTGAGGCTTTGGAGCATACTTCCCCTAAGGTGTTCCCTAGGGCTTCACCATGGGAGATGCAAGCCAAAGATTCATCCTTAGTTGAGAGGTCAGAATTCCTTTCCGATCCCATCTTGAAACATCTCTAGGATACGACCTCTTTGTCACAAGGCAATCACTGCGAAATCTCCATCAAAGCATACTCGCCTCCCTATCGCCGACCTATTCAAAAGGATGGAAAATTTTTGTAGATCTATTTCCCACTGCATAAATGTGTGGATCCAGGCATAGATCAGATGAATAGGTCACTAGGAAAACATGCCATCATAAACCAGAAGGTTGGCATCACAAAACCATCGCCAATGAAGAACACATATACCCCTCCCCACAAGAGAAGATCAGAATACAAGAAAAAAGGAAAAAAGAAAGATCAACACCAGAAGGACACTTCGCCATCTTGCTCTGATCCACTCAGCCAAGGCCAACCCACTACTAGTTTTCTACCAACAGAACCCTTGAAGCTGGAGATCAAGGATGGATCGATCAAAAGGATTCAGGAATCTTTTACATCCTACAGATTACTGTGTAGATGGAAAGGTCTAGGGATAGCCTCAATGAAAGTTGATGATTGGCTTCAAAAAGAACTGTAAAATATGGTAAGTATTTCTATTCTCCCTAAAAATTTCTTATATATTGATTGTAGCAGTAAGAATCTTAAAGAAAAATTATTGTGAGAAGGATTCCTAAATTCAAGAATATTGAATTTTCAACTTTATCTTGGATCCCCTTTTTCAACCCTCTAAAACTTAAAGAGTTTTTGGTTGAAAGAGCAGTTTTATTGAAAAATTTACCTCTAGAGATATCCAGTGAAGTAACCCTCAGGAAATTAGGGAACCTTATAGGAAAATTCATTGGTTTTGTGGATTCCAAATCTTATTATGCAGAGAGTATCATTATTGTTCGAATGGACTTAACAAAAAGATCTATCCCTCCTATAGAAGTTGACTGTAAATTAGGCTCGGAAACTATCTTTTCAAACATTATCGAGCAAGAGATATAAATGGTAGATGATAATGAAAGCAGGTGTAATATGTTCAGATCAGAAATAGACAAGCTAGTCACTATCCAGAACAACTCTACCTACGCAATAGATCAGAATTTTAACCTGAAACTCCTTAAAAACAAAGGAGGATTTGTGTTTGAATCTAAAGGAAATCCACCTGAGAAGAAGGACCCTATAGAGATCAAAAATCAAAGACAAAAGGCTTTGTCACCCAGGACACTATGCCCAGGTTTTGAATCTTTATCTATGGTAGAGCCTAGGCACTTTATGGAAGCAGAGGAAGAGAAAAAGAACCTAATTAATACTCAAGAAATAAACTTGGATAGCAAAAAAAAGGAAATGGCTAAGAATTACAGCCTACCCTAGGTGGTGATAGCCCAAAACAAAGATGTGGAATTTCCAAAGTCGAGGGAGGCTGGGACCAGCAGCTAGGAAGATGAGCAGAAGGGAGAAATACCATTGGAAGTTAGCAAGGAGAATAACTCTGTGGGGAAACTGGCAGAAGAGTTAAAGGAAGAGGAAAAAGGAAGGGAGCTAAATTTTCTACCCTCCAAATTAAATAAAGACATATTTGAAAAAAATGAGGAAGTTAATAATCCATCACTCATTAAGAAGATAGGCATTTTAACAATAGAGGAGGAGGCAATTACAAGCAAAAGAAACCCAAAGACAACCTTAATGTTGTCATCTGAAAGATGGGAAATGGAAGAATCAGAGGATAGAGCGCTAACACAATGGGAACAAAGCACTCAAGGAGAATGTAGTAAAGAAATGGAAATGATGTTGACTGAAGTGGTCAGCCGAGCCAAAATCCAAGAAATGCAGTCAGCTACTATCAAAGAAGTGGCTATTGAGCACTAGCAACACGAGGCTACAACCAAGAAGGATCACTATGAAAAGAGCTATTTTCCAAATATCATAGAGTGCCCCGTAGAACTAAAGGTGATAGTAAAAGATTCAGGGGAAAGGAAAATTTAGATCAGATGGAAATCTAGATGGACAGTCAACAAAAAGTAATTAAAACTGGACTCAGTTACAGCCTCGATATAGAAGGGCCAAAGGAGGCTTCACCAACTCAAGTAGAAAAGGAAGTTGAAATCATAACAAACTATTTAGGGGATACCCTACTAGATGAACTTATTGGCATGTTCTTGGATGAGATATGTGATGAAGATGAAGTAAAGTTACGAAAAAAACTCTTGATAAAAGGCATCAAGGAAGTAATGAGGGAACAAGAAGAGACTGCCAGCCTATTGGTCAATCTAGAAAACTTGGAAGCTCAGGAACCTTAAAATTATGTGATTTCCTGTAAAAAGGATAGTAAAGCATCCCTGGATTGCAATAGAAAACTAAAAAAAAGGGGCAGAAAATTGAAAGTAGAACTCAGAGAGAGAGATGGTGAAGCTTTTGGTCATGTCAAAATCACAGCTCAACTAAATGTAGGGAAGGGGAAGTTCCTTCCCAAGGAAACATGAATGTCCTCACATGGAATGTTAAGGGCTTAAACACCCCTAACAAACAATGGATTGTGTACCACTGCCTCAATAGCACCAAAGCAGATATTCTTCTTCTTTAGGAAACTAAAATGACTAGAGATGAGGCATTAATATTCAAAAATAAATTAGGAGTTAGAGATTTAGAGGATACCCCGGAAACATGAGCATCCAGGGGCTTAGCTCTCATTTGTGACCCTCGAACATTTACCTTGAATGTCTTATAAAAACACCAATACTAGATGGTAGGACATGTTAGCACTTTCACAAATAACCTAGTTTTCAACCTCATTAATGTTTTTGGGCCTATACAAACTAAAGAGAAGCTTTAAGTCTGGAAGGAAATTGAAAATTTCCTTATTAAAAATTTAAACCAAGTTAACCTTATAGGTGGAGATTTTAACTCCATAATCAAGATCTCAGAAAAGAGAGGAGGTAGTAATAAACTGCCTCAAACAACCATCGACTTTACAAATTGGATAATCAGAAATTCCCTGCTAGAAATACATACGGAAGATCATTCCTTTACCTAGAACAATAGACATAAAGACTTTTGTAATATTACAGAGAATCTTGACAGATTCTTCCTTCGCGGGAGTCTTATAAATATTAATGCCACTCTAAGTGCAAAAATACTGCCCATTTATGGGTCAAACCACTATCCTGTGCAACTGAATATAGAGATAGAATCAAGGCCAAAAAATTGTCCCTTCAAGTTTGAACCTATGTGGCTCAAAGATGAGAACGTTCTAAACTTAATAAAGCAATGGTGGGAAGAAAAAAGGTGTTGGGCTCTAAAATGTACATAGTTGCTAGTAAATTAAAGACTATTCAAAGCAAATTGTTAGAATGGAACTCATCACACTTTGGAGATATTTTCAAGAAGAAATTGGACTTAGAAGAGAAATTGAAGGAGGTTAACACTAAGGTCATCAATTTAGGAATGTATGAAGCATTATACCTGAAAGAGAAAAGTCTCTTAGCAGAATATGAGGATATATTGACCAAAGAAGAAATCTTCTGGCATAAAAAATCAAGAGAAACGTGGCTGGAAGCAGGAGACAGAAACACCAAATTCTTTCATAATAGCACCAAACAAAGAACAGTTATAAACAGAATAACAACTATTAAAAACAATAATGGGGACAACCTTCAAAACCCTGAAGAAATTGCAGAAGAAACCATAAATTATTTTAAAGTAATCCTGAACAATCTAAAGGGCTCAAACTTAAAAAAGCAAGAAGAAATGCTCAAGTATATCCCCAAGGTCATAACAGCCCAACACAACAAATTTTTACTAGAAAATTTTACAAATTTACGGAAAGTGAGGTAAAGGAAGCTCTAATGCAAATGAACCCTGATAATTCACCAGGGCCTGACGGTTTCTCTATTGGCTTCTATCAAAAATGTTGGGATTTTATAGGAAAGGAAGTCACAGAGGCTTTGGAAGGGGTTAGAAACTCAGGAAAAACCCTGAAGGAAGTCAACAATACCTTTTTAACCCTTATTCCAAAGAAAAACAAACCTGAGAACCTGGGTGACTTTAGACCTATTGCGTTATGTAATACTCTTTATAAGTTGTTATTAAAAAATTTGACTACCGGTTACAAAAAATCCTCCCCTTATTGATAAGTGAGGAAGGAATCGGATTCGTACCAGGTAGATAATTTTATGATGGAGTAATTATCACTCAAGAAGCCATCCATTATGTCCAAAAGAAAAAAGCACCCAACATGCTTATTAAACTAGATATCAAAAAATGCTATGACAAAGTAGACTAGAGGTTTCTTTGTAAATGCTTAGGGGCATTTAGATTTGCCAAAAGTTGGATTAATTTAATTTATAAATGCATTTCAACACCTATGATTTGTGTCTTGATAAATGGAACTCCAGAATGATTTTTTGAGATCTCTAGGGGAATCAGGCAAGGGGACCCGATCTCACCTTACCTCTTCATCATAATGGTAGAGGCCTTGGGGAGAGTGATAAATGAAAAAAGAGAAGAGGGTTCTCTCCAAGGTATAACTATTACTAGTAGCTTAGAATCAACTACTCACCAGCAGTTTGTTGATGAAACCATGTTATATGGAGCCAGTGAAGAAAAGGAAGCAAGAACCTTTAAAGGCATTCTAGATTCTTATACCGCTACCTCAGGGAAAGAGATAAATGCAGAAAAATCTGAAGTCTTCTTTTTCAACACAAATAAGACATTAGAAGGGAACATTTGTAAAATACTCAATTTTAGGAAAGGTAGTCTCCCTTGTAAATACCTAGGCCTACCTCTAGACAAAGGCTCTAGGACTGTGAGTTTATGGAACCCAACTATAGAAAAAATTAAAAGAAAGATGAATTCTTGGAAAAGGAAATGGATCTCCTCAGCGGGGAAACCCGCAATGGTCAAATCAGTCCTAGCTTCCATTCCAATTTATCAATTGGCCTGCTTAATCTACCTGCCAATAAGAAATTAGAACTAAACAAACACTTTAAAGATTTCTTTTGGCAAGGTTTGAGCCAGGAAAAGAAGTTTTCTCTCATTGCATGGCATAAAGTATGTTGCCCAAAAGAAGAAGGGGGACTAGAGTAAGGCCCTAGGGGAAAAGTTAGTCTAGAGACTATACAAAAACCCACAACCTAAATGGGAAAAAATCCTAATATCCAAATACCTCTTTGGAAATAATCCAATAAATTTATTTAGGTAAAAAAACCCTCCCTGAGGGTCCTGTATATGGAATTTAATGCTAGACTGTCGCAATATCATCCTAAGTAAGTTAACTTAGAACCTTGGTATGGGGGAAGAGGCACTATTTTGGTCTGACTCTTGGGGAGGTTACAAAGTTTTGGAAAAATATTTTAACTACCCCACCTCCAAAGCTATACTAGAATCCTCCAAAGGAAAACTAGTCAAAGATTATATAAAAGAATCTAATAATGATGAAGGATGGAATTGGAGATATTTCTCTGCTTTAAGTCTACCAAAAGATGAGTAAAAAGCTCTGGTATAAATTCTAAAAAAGAGACGTTTAATCCTTAACAGAAAGAAAGATTCACTTGTCTGGGACTCCTCCAAAAATAGAGAATATAACACAAAAGATGGCTATTATGTAGTCAGGGGTAAAAATAATAAACCTAAGACAAAATTACCAATAAACCTTTTCTAGAATAAAAATTGTCTACCTAAAGCAGGATTTTGAACCTGGGTAGCCCTTCACCAAAGGCTACTCACTGCAGATAGGTTCAGAAGAATGGGCTTTGAGGTCCCTAGCAGGTACCCCCTCTGTGAGAAGAATGAAGAAGATCTAAACCACACTTTATTAACATGTCAGTACTCAAATGAATGTTGGGCTTGGTTAACCAATAACCTCAGATGGTCCTCAGCCTTCCCCAACTCAATCTTTGGCTTGCTTTAGGGTTGGCTTGAGATCAAGAAGGGTAGCATCTATGAGAACTTGTGGATCACTGCCCCATCAATTCTAGTGTGGGAACTATGGAAGGAAAGAAATAGACGAGTATTTAGGAATGAGAAAATGGAGGCAAGACAATTAATAAATAAGATAGAAGTAAGTATTATAGAATTCACCAACAACAGAATTAAAAGAAAACAAAAGAAAGAGAGAAACAATGATCCACTAGGATGAAAAAATGAGAGGTAAATGGATAGGGCTTGCGTTACCACCTTTCATTAGACCTAGAGATAAGACCACCAAAGCTAGAAGGGAAGATTGTGTCTGGAAACCTCCAAAGCACGGTTGGTTCAAATTAAATTTTGATGGTGCATCTAGGGGCAACCCTGGGGTGCCTGGTATAGGCTATTGTGTTCATAATTGTGAAGGTAGAGAAGTTACAACATTAGCAACCCCTATTGGGCTCGAAACAAATAATTCAGCAGAAATCTTGGCACTTATAAAAGGACTAAAACTATGTAAAGATCTTGGCATAAAAAAACTCAAAGTGGAAGGGGACTCGGCTATAATTATCAATGCTCTTAGGAAGGACAAAAAACCCAATTGGAGATTGAATGCCATGTTATCAGAAGCCATCTGTATCAGCACCAGCTTTAACAAAATGACGATCAACCACATTTTCAGAGAATGAAATAAGAGGGCCGACGAATTAGAAAATCTAGGAGCAGATGGGATAACCTTACCTCCAAAACCCGTCTCCCTAAAAACTTAAAACTAGAACCTTTGAGAGTGGTCTATAACTAGGTCAAGGACCGTTAAGCGATCACCCCTTTTTTGACTCTTAGTTCCTAGTTTAATTAATGCTAACTCTAAGTATTCCTTAACCGACCTTTTTAAGTCATTCCCTAATGATAACCTTTAACATTTGGACAATTTAATTGCTATCACTCAATTCAGACAAGATTTATAGATAGAGTTGAAAACTTCTTAAACATTAAAGTGAAGGGAGTCTCAGCATTTCAAATAATTAACCTTCCTTCTTTGAGCACTCTTTTTGTTCCCTCAAAGACTCCAATCTAGGCTTTGGACTAAATCCTCTCCAAGATACTGGAAAGGGGTAGTTGTTATTCTTTGGTCTTCTGTGT
>MU225190.1:114118-129767 GCA_018584345.1 Thuja plicata | reverse complement strand
TATATATATCTACACACACACACACATCTGGTTTCTGAACAATGTTTTACACTAATCAACACATATGGTAGATAGAGGTAAACAGATTATGAAAACATTCTCAACACTCATAGACAAACTTTAGTGAAGATATTGGGTGGTTAATATTATAAGTTTGGAACAAATTTATTATATACCAGAGATTAATACCTAGCAGGGTAGTTTATACCTATTTAGGACTGTTTGAACATTCTTATTCCATAGAAGGTTAACATATGATTAATACTTATGACTCTTAAATATTTGGTGATTGTCTCATTTGAACTAACTATGTGGATTGCTTTTATTACAGATGACCACTTGGCCTTTCATAGCAAAAGATAGTAGAATTAGACAGATAATGTATTACCTATACAAAAGCTAGGGTAGATTAATATGAAGTCAATAAAAGACTAACATTCATAATAAAATAACCTTATCTACTCCATGCATAGAAAATATCAATATCTAGTAAAGTGACTGGCCTTAATCTACCCTCTCAAAGCAATTTTTTCTCTTTAGATGTATTATGTATGCAGGAAGTAAACATAAGCTGGAAGGAAAGATAAGTATGCAAAAGAATGGAATATGATAGGAATTTGGATGAACAAGAGTATTACTTATTCATGATCAATTGTATTGAACCAGATCAAAGTAATTAAAGGCAAGATTAAGAACCATAAAGTTCATAAGCAAAATTTTGGATGTCAAAATTCTAAGGGAATACCCTTAGATTTGGAAAAATTGAAAATGAAATGTTTACTTCCATATTCTGTAAATGAGGGTATGCCCTCATAAACCACATGTAATTTTATGTTTTGTACTTTATAAGAGGGTATGCCCTCTCAAGTCACAAACAATTTTCTATGAATTGTATTTACTTTTTTTGGACTATGTCCCAGGCAAGGCTGGAGGTTTTCTTTCCTCCGTTCTTTCCTACCAGTGCCCACACTGAACAAAGGTGTATTTACTTATATATTTATTAATAAAATTATATGGCTTCAACCTTTTACCAATCAAAAAAAAAAAACCCATTCTTCTTCTGCAGTCAACTGAGATATGCATCCTTCCTTCTTTCTTATCCAACTAACTAACATTTCTCCTATAAAGAGTGCTCCACTAGTAGTTCTCTTTCAGTCATCAATATTCCCAGCTCAATCAGCATCAGTATAGACTTTCAATTCAAATTTGCCTTCTCTTTTGTACCATAATTCCATAGTCCTCGGCATTCTTCAAATATCTAAATATCCTTTTAATAGCAGTCATATGTGATTCCCTGGGATTAGTAGAAAATATTGCAACAATTCCAAATGTGTGTGCAATGTTAGGTCTTGTGTGAACAACATACATCAATTTACCAATCATAGATCTATGCAATGTCTGATTTACCTCAGGTGTCTTATCTTCTTTGGTCAGTTTGTATCATGTCACCATTGGTATTCCGACTGGCTTTGATTCTTCCACTCTGAATGTTTTTATTACTTCTTTGATGTATTTAGATTGTGTAATGTAGATGCCTTTAGCTTGTTGTCAAATTTGCAATCCTAGAAAAAAATTGATCTCACCAAATATTGACATCTCAAATTCTTTTCTCATTTTATCAGCAAAAGATGTGCATAGATTATCATTTCTGCCAAAGATGATATAATCAACAAATATTTCAGTAATAGGATTTGTATCATCATTTCCTCCTTTCAAATACAAATTTTTGTTGTCGCTTGTTATAATAAAACCAATACTTATGAGATAAGAGTGTAGCCTTTCATACCATGCTCTCAGTGCTTGTTTCAATCCATATAAAGCTTTATGTAACTTACATACCATGTTTGTCTGATTAGGATAAAAAAATCCCTCAGGTTGTTCAATGTATACCTCCTCTTCCATTATTCCATTCAAAAATGCAGATTTGACATCCATTTGATATACTTTGAATCCTTTATATGTAGTGTATGCAAGTAATATTATTACTCCTTCAAGTCTAGCAATGGGTGCAAAAGTTTCGCCATAATCAATAGCTTCTTCTTGTGCATACCCTTTTCATACCAATCTAGTTTTATTTTTGGTTACATCTCCATTCTCATTTAGTTTGTTTCTGAATATCCATTTGGTGCCAATGACATTCTTATCACTCGGTCTTGGTACTAATGTCCATGTTTTATTTTTCTGTATCTTCTCAATTTCTTCAGTCATAGCATTAATCCATTCTTCATTCTCAAGTGCATCTCTAACATTTTTAGGCTCAAATTCACAAATCAAACAATTTATATATTTCAACTTACTTCTGGTCATCATGCCAGATCTTTTATCTCCAATAATCAAATTTTGTGGATGATATCTTCTGACATATTTCGCAAGTACAGGTTCAATTCTTTGTTCCTCATTGTGATCTCCAGCCATTTCATTGTGTTCTTCATCATGATCTATAGTTTCAATCCTGTTTCTCGATAACATTATCTTGTTGCACGGTAATGTTAGGTGTCAGATCGAGCAAGGTATCAATTTCTTCCACATAGACAAATCTGCTATAATCTTCTGGTTCTTTCTTGTTGTCTTCATCATTCTTCTCAGCAAATTCATCAACTTTCACATTTTCACTCTCAATGATTTTGTTAGAAGTCTCGTTCAAACATTTGTATGCTTTACTATTAGAAGAATATCCAAGAAATATTTATTCATCGCTTTTTGAATCAAATTTACCATTTCTCTCATCTTTCATAATGTAACAATGACTTCCAAATATTCTAAAGTAACTTACGTTCGGTGTATACCCATACCATAGATCATAAGGTGTTTTGTTTTACTAGGTTTAGTGTGTAGACGACAATACTCAAAACTTCTCTCCAGTATGTTTGTGCAATACCTTTTTCAATCATTAGTGTTCTAGCACAATCAATAATTGATCTATTTCTCATTTCAACAATCTTGTTCTACTGCGGTGTCCTTGGTGCAAAAACTTGTCTCTTAATGACATACTCATTACAAAAGTTAGTGAAATCATCAAAAATAAATTCACCTCCTCTATCAGATCTCAAACACTTCAGTTCTCTTCCAGTTTCTTTTTCCACTTTAGCATTGTACCATTTAAACATCTTAAATGCTCCAAATTTTTCTTTTAGGAACATGAAAGTCATCATTCTAGAGTAGTCATCAACAAATAAAATAAAATATTTTTCCCCTTAATAGCTATGTGTTCTCATTGGTCCACATAGGTCTATATGAACTAAATCCAAAATACCATTAGATGAAAAATTCTTTCTCTTGAAACTAGATTTTGAAATCTTTCCCGTTTGACAATTCTTGCACATTACAGGGTATCAATAAGCCTCTAACTTTTCCTTTCCTACTAATCTTAACCATGTTTTCAAAATTTACATGAGAAATTCTTTTATGCCATAACCATATATCTTCATTCTTTTCTAGTAAGCAAGTAGTTTCAGTTGTGTCAAGATAGAATAGGTGACCTTTAAATTGGTCACCAGTGCCGGTCAAATTTCTAGCTCCATCATAGATCCTAGCTTTTATGTTCTCAAATGCAACTTAGTGACCTGTGTTGTTCAACTATGAAACACTCAATAGATTATAGTTAATTCCTTTCACCCAATATGCATTCTCACATTTGATTTGATTGTTCAGCATAATAGTACATTTTCCTTTCGCTTGACAAGGTGTGTCATTTCCCATTCTAACTGATCCTCCATCATAATATTCAAGAAATTCAAATTTTCCTTTATCTCCAGTCATGTGATGTGTACAACCACTATCAATAACCTAAATGTCTTGTTTACTAAATTTAGAAATAAGTGTTATTTCTACATACCTTTCATCTTCATCTGAATCATCTTTCAAAGCTACAAACACTGTCTTAATATCTTCATCACTATCAAAACCAATGTCATCTTTACCTTCAACAATGTAACAAGCCTTCTTGCCTTTGTCTTTGAAATATCGATTATCTCTTCTTTCATACTTTCGGTTACTTCTGTAATCTCTATCATATTTTCTGTCATTAGATCTATCATTTCTATCATCATTCGTTCTGTTAGGGCATCTTGCAACAAAATGGCCAATCTCTTTAAAGTTAAAGCACATCAAAGGTAGTTTACCTTTATATCTTCCTTTACCTTTGTGCAATCTTCTAACCATTAAGGCATAAAGTTCATCAAGTCTCTTATCATCACTATCACTATCACTGTTATTTCTGATTATGTATTTGCTACTAGATTTACCAATTTTTAGTGAAGACATAAATATCTATTCCATAGTAGGCAAAACACTATTTTCAAAGTTATTCTGCTCAAAATAAATCAATCTTCCAATAAGACTATCAATAGTAATGTTATTTCTAGGTGCTTCTCTCATTTCATGAATTGCAGATACTCTTACAGAATAATTAGGCAATAGAGTTCTAAGAATCTTACTCACAATATTGTCTTCATCAATGGTTCCACCAGATCGACGAATAGCATTCACCACTTCTTTGAGTCGGTCATTGTACTATCTTATGTTCTCTCCTTTCATTTGCATGTCATCAAACTTTCCTTGGAGGCTTTTAGCTTTAGCTCTCAATACATTTGTATCTCCTCCATACACTAATGTAATCTTGTCCCACATCTACTTCAAATTTGTACATGTCTTGATATCCGCAAATTCAGCATCTGTGAGTGAAGAAGCAATCTCCATCATTATAAGGTTGTGCTCATGTTTTTCTTTCATCTGATTAACAATCAATGGTCCAAAAGGTAGAATGAATTCATTATCCAGATAATCTGCAATATCATCTCCATTCCCTGATAGGTATAGTCTCATTCTGATTTTCTATGTTGAGAAGTTCTCCTTGTTCAGCTTTGGTGCGTCTCTCTTATACATCTTGATCTTTAGCTTAAGTCCTTCAAAACTTTCCTTCTAAGAACTTTATGCTCTAATACCAATTGTTAAAACAAATGAGAGGGGGTGAATCAGTTAGCTCCCAATTATCCTATAGTCCCAAATTATCCAAGATGTATATCAAACAATTTCAAATATAAAAATCATCTCGGTGAAATATATACTTCAAACTTTTAGTCCTATACCAAGTATCAGTAAATTAATACTGTGATTACCGATCTAGAGAAATAAAGTAGTGTAAAGTATAATAACAATCCACAAAATTCATGCACATTGACACGTAGATTTTTAAAGTGGAAACCCTAATAAGGGAAAAACCACCTGGGACTGGTCACCCAAAATATTTCACTCTTCTAAAGTGAGCTCGGTGAAGAGCCAACCCTGTTAAAGGTTACAATGCACATTGTTAAATGTGACTTGGTTAGAGGATTTAAAACTAACAATTCTCTCTTGACCATGCATTCACTATGGGGTCATCAAGAAAACACTCAAGATTCATTAGAATTTCATAATAAGGATTGTCACATCCTACTCGGTTAAGAGATTTATCTGTAGCAATGGTTAAACTGATACAGTAATGATCTGATTCAAATACAACTCTGTTTTGTAGATTTTTAGATCTATGCTAAGTACATAATACCTCTGATCAATTTGTTCTTCTTTATTTCTCTAATTTAATACTCTATTCTAATCGGTAATCCACTGTCCTCTGTCGCTTGGTTATGTCTGTAGAATATGCTCGGGTCTGTCTTTAACCAGTTTGATCAGTCATGCATAAATTCATATGTATGATTGCATCAAAGCATCACGATTCATAATGAATCTCTTGTCTCTTATATAGACATCATAGATCATTTAATTTTCATCCTTCATTTATTTTTTCTTAATCTCCATCATTCATTTTCCCGCTTAAACCATCCTCAGTAGTTGTGTTAAAAACACGTTTCAATCTTTCTCATCCGATCTTCCTTGATTTTTCATAGTCGTTAGATCATCATGACAAACTTTATCTTTTAGTTCGAAATCAATAATTGCCAGCTCAGCATTCTAGTCAGCCTTGATTTGAATTAACTGCTTGGTCTTAGTATTAACTATGTTGTGTCAGCAATCCCTAGCTTTTTTATTACTGTGCTTGGTGTACACTATGTTTTTGTCGGTGTTCACTATCTCTTGATGTATACAAAACTCTTCATTTTCTGATCACATAAAAAAAATTATTCTAGATCTTCAATACATAATAGATGTTTGTTACCATATTGGTATGCAAACAAGTTGACATCAATGACAATACATCAACTGATAATGTCAACCGTCATATTTGTAACTCAATTAACTATCAACAAATGACTTCAAACATACAATTAGTTATAGTTCATCAGACTTGACAGAACAACAAGAGAAGAATAAAATTCTAGAGGAAGCTATAAAGGAAATGAAGAAAAAACTAGAAGAAGTTGTAGAGACTACTGACAAGGTCAAAGAACAATTTGAGGATGATAAGGGTAAAGGAAAGGCACAAAAAGAAGAGGATGTAGAAGCAGAACCAGACCCTCCATTACTAGAAGAACCTTTCCTCAAAGCCCTCAAAGAATTGAGTGGAAAAGCACTATAAGGTATCCCTATGTTCACTGCAGAATGGATGTAGAATTAGTTATGGAATGGATTGAAGGTATGGAAAATCATTTCAAGTGTGATGGGATCACAGAGGCCCAAAACATGAAGATAGAAAAGTCTAGGTTGAGGAGACAAGCCCTAACCTAGTGGAAGTTTCTGCAAGAAGAAAGAGAAAGAGAAGGGAAGAAGCCTATAGTGAATTGGAAGGCTATGGTGACTTAAATCAAATAAATTTATCTACCAGATGACTATGAAATTCAAATACACAAAAAAGAGACAAAATCTTTGGCAAAAGGACATGGATGTTGCCTCTTACATAGAGGAGTTCCAAAAGTTGTGTCTTAGGTCCAAGGTACATGAAGAGTAAAGCATCAGAGTGGCAAGATTACTAAATGGACTTAGATGGATCATTCAAGAAGAACCAAGTCTCTTTACCCTTACTATTGTACATGGTTGTGTTCAAATGGCCTCAAGGTGGAGGAAAGAAACAAAAACCAACAAGAGTCTAGCTCTAGAGGCAGAGACTATAGAGGATGATATAGAGGGGGTTATAATGGTAGAAGTAATGATCATAGAAGTCAAGGGGACTCCAAATTGATTGAACAAGCAAGTGAGCCAAGCAATAAAGGTAGCTATGGTAGAGGTAGGAGTTACAATAGTGGAGGAAGAGGTAGGACTGGTGGTTTTAGAAGAGGTTCACATTTTGCTAGTATGAAATGCTACAATTGTGGACAAATTGGACACCCTGCCTATAGATTTCTAGACAAATAATCATCCTCACATGGTGAGAATAAGATATCCTATGTCCAAGAAGAGAACAGCCATGTGAAGCATTCATAGGTAACTCTTGATTTAGAGAAAGGTGAGAGTCTCATGCTTAAGAGAGTTTTGATTAAAGAGCCTGTCAAAGAAGAGAAAAATCAAAGAAGAGCACTCTTTAAGATCAAATGTAAGATCCTTGGCAAGGTCTATAGAGTCATCATTGACTTTGGATCAACAGGCAGTGTAATATTAGAGGAGCCAGTGTAGAAGTTGAAGCTTAGAGAAATACCCCATACATATCCATACAAGGTGACTTGGTTAAACAAAGGGCATAATATACTAGTCAATGAGCAAGTGTGAGTTGAGTTCACCATAGGAGAGTACCAAGACAAGATACTTTGTGATGTCTTACCTATGGATGTCTGCCATCTATTTCTAGGAAGACCATGGCAGTATGACAGAGAAGCAGTCCACCATGGCAAAGAGAATAAGTACTCATTCAAGAAGAATGGAGTCACCTATAAAATATAGTCCCTAATAGAAGAGGAAAAAATGAAGAATATGGACTCCAATACACTCCTCATGAGTGGAAAATAATTCCTACATGAAATGAAGAAAGAAGAAGAGATTGGGTATGCTATCCTTGTGAAACCAAAAGAAGAAGTGACACACAAACAAGCACCTATGCCTACAGAGGTCAAAAAATTGTTAGATCAGTGCAACTAAATCATTTGTGATGGGACACTAGCCACCCTACCTCAAAAAAGAGCTATTAGCCATCAGATTGATTTTGTGCTAGGGGCATCATTGCCTAACAAAGCTTCTTACAAAATGACACTAGAAAAAAACAAGGAGATTGCAAGGCAAGTACAAGAGTTGTTGGACCAAGGTCTAATTAGAAAAAGTATCAGTCCATGTGTTGTTCCAGTGGTTTTGGCACCCAAAAAGGGAGATAAGTGGAGGATGTGTACTGATTCTAGGGAAATAAATAGGATAAAAATTTGATCAAGATTTCCTATTCCTAGGATATAAGACTTGAGGGATTATCTTGGGGGTGCTAAGTAATTTTCAAAAATTGACCTTAAGAGTGGTTATTAAAAAATTAGGATGAAAGAGGGGGATGCGTGAAGTCTTCTTTTAAAACAACAGAGGGACTCTATGAGTGGTTATTAATGCCATTTGGTCTCACAAATGCACCTAGTACATTTATAAGAGTAATGAATGAAGTTATAAAAGATTATATAGGTGTGTTTGTAGTAGTGTACTTAGATGACATCCTCATATTTAGTAAGACAAAAGAGGAACATATGAAACACCTAGAGATTGTGTTGAAGAAACTCCAAGAAGAGAAGTTGACTATTAACATTGAAAAGAGTGAGTTCATGAAAAAAGAACTTGTATACCTAGGTTTTTAGTGTCACAAGATGATCTAAAATGGACAAGAGAAAAGTAGAAGCAATCCTAAGTTGGCCTACTCCAAAAATAGGGACTAAAGTGAGGAGCTTCCATGGTTTGGCTCAGTTTATAAGGAATTTTGTGAGAAGGTTTAGTGAGATTTGTGCACCTATCCTAGATACTATAAAAGGTAAATTTAAGACCAAATTCATGTGGACCAAGGAATAAAATGAAGGTTTTGAAAGGTTGAAGACAGAAATAGCTACACAACCCATCCTTGCGTTATCGAGTTTTGACAGATTTTTTTTGTGGAGTGTGATGCAAGCAATATAGCTATGAGGGAAGTGTTAAGTCAAGAAGGGAGAATAGTAGCCTTCTATAGTGAAAGTTTGAATAAAGCCGAATCAAGGTATTCATCTTATGATTTAGAAATTTATGCATTGGTCCAAGCCCTCAAGAAGTGGAGGCATTATCTATTTCCCAAGGAATTTTTTTGTTTATACAAACAACCAAGATCTAAGCCACATTAACACTCAATAAAAACTCAGTCTTAGACAAATCAAATGGATGAAATTTATGCAATCATATAAATTCACCATCAAGCATAAGAAGGGACAAAATAATAAAGTTATAGATGCCCTTAGTAGGAGATTTCTCACTATCTAGGAAATCAAATTGTAGAGAATAGGAGTTGAAGGATTCAAGTATTTGTATGAAGGGGATGGAGATTTCTTAGAAGTTTATAAGGTATGCATTGATTTTGATAATCATTTTCATAGTAAGTTTGTTGAATACGCCCTGCTGAATGGTTTTTTATTTAAAGGTAAACAATTGTGTGTTCCAAGAGTATCCATGAGGGAAAACCTCATTCAAGAGAAACATAGTGGCAACCTAAGTGGACACTTTAGGTTGAATAAGACCTTAGATCTAGTTGAAAGATTCTACCACTGGCCCAAAATATAGAAGGATGTAAGGAGATATGTAGAACAGTGTGTAATATATCAAAAATCCAAAGGCACATCCTCAAATGTAGGATTCTATCAACCATTTCCAACACCTAATAGGTCTTGGGAGTGGATAAGAATGTATTTCATAGTGGGATTACCTAGATAAAAGACTATTTTGGATAGTGTGTATGTTGTGGTGGACTGATTTAGCAAGATGAGACACTTTATAACTTGTAAAAAAACCCATGATGCTAGTTACATTGCTCAAATCTTCTTTAGAGAAGTAGTAAGGATACATGGCCTACAAATCAGCATTGTCTTAGATAAGGATGTTAAATTTATGGGGCACTTTTGGAAAACACTCTAGAAGAGGTTGGGAACCAACTTAGCACATAGTTCTGCATATCATCCTCAAACAAATGGTCAAACATAGGTAGTAAATAGAGTTATTGGAAATTTTCTAAGATGTCTAACCAAGGAGTATGGTCAAGGATGGGATCAAGTAATCCCTCAAACAGAATTTTCCTATAATGAGAGTACAAATATGTCCACAGGTAAGAGCCCATTTGAAATTGTGTATGGTCTTCATCCAAGGGGAATTTGTGAGCTTAGAGAAGCTAAAGGATCATGAAGGGGTTAGTGGAAATGCTAATGATTTTGCCCAATCTATGAGAGAGGTCCATGAGCAGGTGAAGAAGACTCTAATGGAAGAAAACCAAAAGCTAAAAGATAAGGTAGATGAAGGGAGAAGATATTTATAGTTTTAAATAAGAGATTTGGTGATGGTGTATCTCAACAAAGATAGACTATAGAAGGGCATTCCAAGAAATCTTCAGATAGGGAGAGTTGGCCCTTGTAAGGTGTTGGCTAAGTATGGTCTTAATGCCTACAAATTAGATCTACCCAAAGACCTATTCATCTCTCATATTTTCAATGTGAACGACTTGACCAAATACAAAGGTCCAAATGTAGAGGAGAAGGATTAAAATATAGAAATGGCAAAGGATGTGGAAGAACTCAGCATACATGTCCAACCTAAGCCTCAAGATGAAAGGGTCTTAGATTCTAGGGTGAAGAAGAAGACTAGACATAGAATCTACATGTAGCATCTACTCAAGTGGAAGAATTAACCTGAATCAAAGGCTAATTGGATAGCAGAGAGTGACTTCAAGAAGCATGGAATCACTTAATATTTCATCACTCCTCAGGTAACTTAACTTTCTTGTTGCATGGGGAGGATGGTGCAGAAGCACCTTAGGGTGATAGTGAAGATCCTTTACAATGTTGGCTTGTAGGTAGTTCTAGCCAACCACTACAGAATAAGGAATATTATAAAGACCCAAGGTGTGTGTGAGAGTCTTGTAATTAAGTGTTTTTAGTTTCTTAAGTTTTGTCTTAGTCCAAAAGTCCTAAATAGTGGGTTTTTACCTTAAGGTTTGTAAAGTCAAAGTTGGTCAAACATGGACCAAGACCCCCAATTGAGTGAAAAATGGTCCAATTATGTTTATGCATGAATTTGGATCCATTAGAGTGATTTTGGGTAGATTTATGCAAGCTAGAGTGAAGGAAATGTCAAAATGCAAGAAATTGCAAAACTTGCTCATGACAACTTTGCAAAGTTGTTACGACAACTTTCCTAAAAAGTTGCAAATGGACAAAAATGAACCTAATTCCCAAACCTAGAGTTTGCACATGTGTGTGGGGGATATATAAGCCTAATTAAACCCTAATTGAAGGTTCGGTCATCATATTGTACGGACTAGTTTTGAAGGAAGTAAGAAACTGTCTAGTTATTATAACACATTCCCTTATTTGAGCTTTCATCAATGCCTTAATGGATTGATTGGTGAAATTTTATAGAATTAAATTTTAGCGCTTTACATGTAGAACATTTTTGTGGTTTTTTTTTTTTAATTATGTACATTTTAATAGTAGTTTTGTAAATTATTTTTTAAATTATGGTCATCATATTGTACGGACTAGTTTTGAAGGAAGTAAGAAACTATCTGGTTATTATAACACATTCCCTTATTTGAGATTTCATCAATGCCTTAATGGATTGATTGGTGAAATTTTATAGAATTAAATTTTAGCTCTTTACATGTAGAACATTTTTTTGGTTTTTTTTTTTTTAATTATGTACATTTTAATAGTAGTTTTGTAAATTATTTTAACTTTCTCAGTCTCATTGTCATGTACAGAGTGGTTTACATAGAAATGGATCTTTCATGATTTCCACCTGTTCAATCACTATGGCCACTTGGAATCAAGAAGAGAACTATAAATACTTTTTAAAATTATATTTTAGGTTTTATTTGAGTAGGAGAGCTATTTTTACAAGCAAGCCCTAGGCGGGTCCAGAGCCATCTGACTAGGAGCTTGTAGAATTGCAGAGGGTTAAAGAATAGATGGATGGATTGGTATGTTCCAATCTCGAGTTGGGAAGTGCAGAGGCATATGTCAAGGGCCTGTGGTCGAGAGGATAAGTTTAGATGAGTTCCTCTAAAGACATTTTGAGCCACAAAAAGCATACTGGTCCAGAGTCCCTAAAAGCCCTTAAAAATAGGGGTTTCCATAAAGTACACTGTACAGACACTTGGGGAAGCCTAAACTTAGAAAATCTCAAAGCCTAGGTTTATTTATAAATGAATCCAAAGTTTATTTGGTGGCTTGTTAAGGGAAATTGGAAGAAATTTGAAGTTTTGTCAAATTAGGAGGCCTAATTAGAGAAAAAAGGCTACAAGGCCTAAAATATATGAGTCCAAGAACTTGATGAAGAAACCAATGGAGATAGGATAAAAGGACACCAAGAGTCATTTAAATGAGTAAAGGGAAAGCCCAAACAAATATTTCCATTCTTATGAAGGATTTGGGGTTTGATTGACTTAGGGGAACTATGAATGCCTAGCAAGTCTAGAAAGGAGAAGTGTGGTTTTGAAGTTGATAGATGAGATCTTGTGAAGAAAAGGAATTGCAAAGAGTGTCTTCTTGCTAGGGTAAAGGAAAGTGTTGGTAAACAGATTTTTCCTTTCTTGTACCTTATGACAATATGACTCTTGATGCCCGAATGATGAAAAAAATCCGCTTACAACAGTTGAAAAGCCGTGCTCTGATTACTGGCTTTTCTCTGAATTGGTAGGTACAACTCCCTTTTGAAATGATATGCAATGAATTATGTCTTGATTCCTAAATATAATTTAGGTATGCTCTTAACCTGAGAGCAGAAGAGGCAAACCGAACTAAGTCTAGCTAGAACTTAGTTCAGGCAGGAAAAAGCATTCTTAATCTAAAACTAAGCAATAAGGCTCACAAATCCTATGAGTTCTTATGCTCAGCAACTACCTATAGACATATAAATGCAATGATGAAAACTTCTAATGATTCCTTCTTTGAATATCCCACATCACATCCTACTAAGGTTCATTCACATCCTCAAAACAGAGGAATGAAACATCCTTTCCTTCCTACTGCAATTCAGATTAAGAAAAAGAATCATACATTAACAACTTCTATCTAGCTCTTCCCTGAATATCCCACAGCAAATCCTACTGAGGTTTAATCACATCCTTGCCACACCAGAATGAAACATCCTTTCTTTCTTAATGTAACTTAGACTAAGAGAAAGAACCATCTAACTAACTGGAACAAAAAATAATTGACATAAAACACCTTCAATTGTCTCTACAACATCAAGCATTCCACACCAAAAATTTTCCGACCCTTGTATTTTATTTTTCAACAGTATTTATAGAGTTTACAATGCATAATGTTCGTAGGGACTCATGACCTTTCCACTTCCTGAATACAAAGAGACAGAAAGAAAAGAAAAATACTTTTCAAATCTGAGAACTCGAACAGTCACTATAGAATCTAAAACTCTTCATCTCCAACCAGCATTATCGAGCTGAATCCATTGGGCCACGGAGTCAAATAACTGCTTATGTTTTTCACCTGTTTGATGCTATTTAGTTTCGATTTCAACCTCAAATGGTATCGATAATCCTCATCTTTATCTTGAACTCGGGCCTTTAATGCAATTGGCGGAAAATCCCAAATCTGCTTCTCTATTGCGGAAAATGGGAAAAGTGCTTCTCGTCGCGGAGAATTGGAAAAGTGCTTCTCCTCGCGGAGAATGAGAAAAGTGGTTCTCCTCGTGGAGAATTGGAAAAGTGATTCTCCTCGTAGAGAATGAGAAAAGTGCTTCTCCTCGCGGAGAATGAGAAAAGTGCTTCTCCTTGGCGGAAATTTGCAATTTGGCTTCTCTTCGCGGAAAATGAGAAAAGGGCTTCTCCTTGCGGAGAATTGGAAAAGTGCTTCTCCACTTAAAGCACATGCTTTATTTGATCTCTTAAAGCAATAATATTCCCTTTTAATACATCGGGCCCACCTTACTATAACTAAGCTTGCGGAAAATCACCAAAGAGGTGCGAAACCCGCAAAGTGCTAAGTTCTTCTTTGTGGAAAATCACCCAAGAGGTGCGAAACCCACTAGTGTAAAATTCTTCTATGCGGAAAATTGCCCGAGAGGTGTGAAACCCGCCAGGGAGAAGATGATTTCTGAAATCCCACCGAGCTCGTTCTCGCTCATTTCTTAACCAAATTGCTCACCGTTTGTTGCATTAGGATCGTTGAGACCTGCAGAATCGATCCATACCAGTCTTCAATCTCTGCAAGAGAAGGAACATCTATTGGAGCACAAATCCTTGCCAGGTTAGGATCTACAACCTACCCAAAGCAATGAAACTCTGATAACAACCCACCCAGCTAAAACAAGATGTCAAGGGAAGGGGGACCCGGCAAAGACTTCCTGTCTTAGGAAAGATTTAGACCTAGACATCAGACTGACCAGACCAACATGACATGACCATATGACTCCAAAATTGCAAAAAAATGGGTGACTGAAAGTCAGACAACAGCTGGCTCCGACTGGGGGATCATGTACTGCAAAGTGCATGAAGAATTCAGCTTCTCTGGTGAGACAAGTGCCTTAAGCATTGGGCAGCGAAGTCTAGACCAAAGAGAACAACCAGAAGCTGCATATAGGGAGGGTGGAGGGGAGCAGGGCAACTGAAACAAAGCAGGAGAAAACAACAACAAAGAAAGCAAGGAAAGACTACACTAGACACACCAAAATTGGAAAACAAACCTATCTACAAAAGGTGAGAAAAAGAGAACATGGAGGACTCGCATGACCATTAAGTGGCAAAGAAAAATATGAGCCTTTTCGGTAAAGTGGATTGTGCTTCAACAAGCTGAACCAAGACAAAGACTCAAAGATGATCCCTTTATTGCTGGAAGAAGACCTACCATAGCATAAAAGATGAACGAGCCAAAAATATTTCCCAAAAAACCATGCTTCATCATAAACCTCATCATAGATCTCTGATTTTTCTGTTCGCTTCTGCACATTATTGATCATACATTCTTCCACTCCTTGCTGAAGAGAAAAATAATCACAAACTTCTGAAAATGGGATTGCAACATACTCACACTCACATTCGTCAACTTGATCATTTTTAATAGAAACTTCAGAAGATAAATCAGAATGTTCAAGTAATTCTGGTAAAGTCATTGCATCATGTTGACATTGACCATACTTACTTTCAGGGGAGAACTTAGAACCCAAACCAAAACTGAAAAAGTATGGATCTTTTCCGCACATAGGATCATCCCAAAATGAATTAACTTCTTCATTTTTTGTAGCAATCAAATCTGAAAACTCTTTATCCAAATTTAAAACTCCAATACCTGAGTCAGCCACAGATGAGGACTTACATTTGGCAGGCACAAAGACTCGATTAGCTTCCATTTCATGGAAAATAAGAATATAATCTGGTTCTTTGTCCTCTCCATGATGTTGCGACACTTTGTCAACCAAAGGGAATCCCTGCTCAAACTTTGCTCTTGCAACCATCTCTTCAATCATATTTTCAGATTTGGTAAAATAATTATCAACACATGCTCTAGCCTTTTTGTCAACACAAATTTCTTCAAGAAAACTCAGAGTTGTATTATCTTTGAAATAAAAT
>MU225190.1:95465-112151 GCA_018584345.1 Thuja plicata | reverse complement strand
TGGGCCACGGAGTCGAATAACTGCTTATGTTTTTCACCTGTTTGATGCTATTCGGTTTCGATTTCAACCTCAAATGGTATCGAGAATCCTCATCTTTATCTTGAACTCGGGCCTTTAATGCAATTGGAGAAAAATCCCAAATCTGCTTCTCCATTGCGGAAAATGGGAAAAGTGCTTCTCCTCGCGGAGAATTGGAAAAGTGCTTCTCCTCGCAGAGAATTGGAAAAGTGCTTCTCCTTGCGGAGAATGAGAAAAGTGCTTCTCCTCACAGAGAATTGGAAAAGTGCTTCTCCTTGCGGAGAATGAGAAAAGTGCTTCTCCTCGCGGAGAATGAGAAAAGTGCTTCTCCTTGGCGGAAATTTGCAATTTGGCTTCTCTCTGCGGAAAATGAGAAAAGGGCTTCTCCTCACGGAGAATTGGAAAAGTGCTTCTCCACTTAAAGCACATGCTTTATTTGATCTCTTAAAGCAATAATATTTCCTTTTAATACATCGGGCCCACCTTACTATAACTAATCTTGTGGAAAATCACCAAAGAGGTGCGAAACCCGCAAAGTGCTAAGTTCTTCTTTGCGAAAAATCACCCAAGAGGTGCGAAACCCGCCAGTGTAAAATTCTTCTTTGCGGAAAATTACCCAAGAGGTGCGAAACCCGCCAGGGAGAAGATGATTTCTGAAATCCCGCCGAGCTTGTTCTCGCTCATTTCTTAACCAAATTGCTCGCCGTTTGTTGCATTAGAATCATTGAGACCTACAGAATCGATCCATACCAGTCTTCGATCTCTTCCTGAGAAGGAACATCGATTGGAGCACAAATATTTTTCGGGTTAGGATCTACAACCTACCCAAAGCAATGAAACTCTGATAACAACCCACCTGGCTAAAACAAGATGGCAAGGGAAGGGGGACCCGGCAAAGACTTCCTGTCTTAGGAAAGACTTAGACCTAGACATCAGACTGACCAGACCAACATGACATGACCATATGACTCCAAAATTGCAAAAAAATGGGTGACGGAAAGTCAGACAATAGAAAGAACCCTAAGGAGGCTAGGAAAGATCCTTGAGAAGAGCTATAAGAGCTCCAATTGTTGGATCCCCCCATCAGTGTGCAAAATCATTAGAAGCAATGTAAATCTTATTGCATGAGGTGCACAAATTGTTGGTAATCTATTTTATTTGAAAATTATTGAGAATAAATGTTTGATATCAAAGGTTGATGACAGTTGGTTGTGGCATATATGATTTTTTCATGTAAACTTTGATAATATGGTAATGGTTAGCACTACTAATGTTGTAAGAGATTCGCCTAAGCTGATGAAGCATAAAAACCTGTGTAAGGAATGTCAATTGGGAATGTTAACTAGATCTACTTTTAAGAGTAAGACATACACTTCAAATAAATTGCTAGATTTGGTACATACATATTTGTGTGGTCCTACAAAGACAAGAAGCTATTATGGTGATAGATATTTCATACTATTCATTGATGACTATTCAAGGATGATTTGAGTTACATTTTTGAGAGAAAAATAAGAATCTTTTCAGAAATTTCAAATATTCAAGATGATGGTTGAAACAGAGTCTGGACAGATATTGAAGTGCCTAAGATCAGATAGAGGAGGATAATTTACATCTGGTGAATTTTATTCTTATTGCGAAGAACATGAGATCAAGAGAAACACTTCTTCTCCACAAACCCCATAAAAAAAATGGTGTTGCAGAGTGAAGGATCAGAATTGTGCTAGACACAACTAGGACTATGATGATTGAAGGAAATGTTCTATAGATCTACTAGAGAGAATCCATGAGAACTATTTTTTATAACCTGAACCAAGTGCAGATAAAGAAAGGAGCTAGTAAGACTCCTGATGAACTTTGTTATGGTCATATTCCTACAGTGAAATACTTTAGAATTTTTGGAAGTAAATGCTATATCAAGAGAAATGAAGACATTTGAAAGTTTGACCCTAGGAGTGATGAAGGAATCTTTCTTGGTTATTCTACTAAGAGAAAATAATATAAATATTATAACTATAGACTAAAGAATATTGTTGAAAGTGAAAAGGTTATAGTTGATGAGAATGTGCAAAGATCAGAAATGACCTGTAGGTATGACATAACTGAAGAGAACAATCATATCGTAGAATTACAAAATTAGGATCAGAATTAATTGAATGAACACGTTGAATCGATGACTAATGAGGAGGACATTGAAACCAAAGGGTCTGCTACAAATCCTATTCCGAATAATCCATGGTATTTAAAAATAAATCATTCTAAAAATGTTGTTATTGGTGATAAGAATAGAGGTGTTCAAAATAGAGGAGGGATTGCTAGAGATGAAACATGTTTTCTATCTAAAATTGAACCTAAAGATGTGAAAGAAGCTTGCAATCATGAGCGTTGGATAAATTATATGAGGGAATAATTTGATCAGATTGAGAAGAACAAGACTTGGATTCTTCTTCCCAAACCTGAGAACAAGAATGTGATCAAAACTAAGTGGGTATATAGGAAGAAGTTGAATGAAGATGGAAAGGTGGTTCAGACCAAAGATAGACTGGTATATTCACAGATGGAAGGTATTTATTTTCAAGAGACCTTTGTCCCCATATCTAGAATTGAAGTTTTTAGATTACTTATTGCATATGAAGCTTAGAGGAATTTCAAAGTTTATCAGATGGATGTTAAGTCAAAATTTTTGAATGGTGAGTTACAGGAAGATGTTTATATTAAACAACCTGATTAATTTCCACTAATCAATGAAGGAGTAATGATTTGTAAATTTTAGAAAGAATTGAATGTATTGAAGGAAGCTCCTAGATCTTGGTATGCTGGATTGGATAAATACTTGATAAAGATTGGTTTCAGTAAAGGTACAACTGACAGTAATTTGTATTTCAAAGTAGTTGATGATAATATCTTAATTGCTGAAATTTTTGTAGATGATATCATATTTGGTGGTGAAGATGGATTGAGTAGAGAATTTTTTGATGAAATGCAAAAATATTTTGAGATTTCTATGATAGGTGAAATGAAATTCTTTCTTGGATTGCAAGTTACACAGTTGGATAAGGGAATTTCCATTTCATAGTAAAAGTATGTCAGAGAGTTGTTGATAATGTTTGGTATGGAAGATTCAAAACCATTTGGAACTCCTATGGTTACTCCTTGTAAATTGACTAAAGATGATGATTCCCCTCATGGAAATTAAATAAGATACAAATCAATGATCAGTGGATTCTTATACTTAACTCAGAATGGACCTGATATAATGAATTTTGATTGTATTTTACAACAAGATTTCAAGAAGAACCAAAGGAATCACATTTTATTGTTAAAATAATATTCAGATACTTGAAGGGAATAGTTGACTATTACTTGTGGTTCGGTAAGGACAATAATTGTACACTTTCTGAATACACAAATATAGACTGGGAAGAAAATATTAATGATAGGAAAATTACAAGTGGTGGTGTGTTCTTCTTAGGCAAGAGATTGATCTCTTGAACAAGTAAGAAGAAAGAATGTATTTCACAATCTACTGCTGAGGCTGAGTATGTTTCTACTGCTATTAATTACACTCAAGTTGTTTGGACCAAGAAAATACTAAAGGATTTGAGGATAAACATTGATGAACCTATTGTTATTTACTTTGATAACTCAAGTGTTATAAATATTTCAAAGAACCATGTGCAACATTCCAATACTAAGCATATTTATATTAAGTATGATTTCTTGACGGATAGAGTCAGTGACAAGGAAGTAAAATTGGAGTATGTATCTACTAAGGAACAAATTGATAATATATTAACAAAGTCTTTGTCAAAGGATACATTTGAATATCATAAAGATAAGCTTGGGGAAATGATCCCTCTCGATTAGACTAGATGATGCTAAGGATGAAATCAGTCCAGAATATTATTTTCTGGATTGATGAGTTGGGGACTACTCCTTAGGGGGAGAAGTATTGAGGATCTTATGGGTTGATACTATAAAGTTTCAATATCCTTTTGAGTTGAGTTTAGTTCTTTTTATTTCTTTGGTCTTTTTTCCATTGATGTCAAAGGGGGAGAAGATTGTGTGAAAAAAAAATTGTGTTGAGAGTTTTTGAAGATGGATATTCAGAGAGATTAGGTGGATATATTATCTTTGTGCATTGATCAGTTTTTCTCTTCATATGTTTCCATCAATGCCAAAGGGGGAGATTGTTGGAATATTTTTGATCATATAAGATATTTTTTATTAGACCTAGTCTATGTGTGGGGACATAAATGTTTTTCATTGATGTCAAAATACTATTGTTGTTGAAGATAGTGTATTTTTTTAGTTGAGATGATTTCAATTGTTTAGGTGATATGTTATTGATCTTGTGATGTGATCATATTTGATGATTCAAATATGTCTATAGTTGATTCTGGTTAACCTACAAATATTCGCATGACAGTTGGAGTGAGTTATGATTGATTTATCGAGTGCTAGTATTTCAGTGTTCCTAGTGTTCAGGATGTTTTAGAGGTTAATTTTTGCTTCGGTATGGATTTTTTTAAGTAATTCAGTGGACAAATGATTTATGAATTCTTTAGGACTTAATTTTGTTTCCTCGGCTTGTGTTGTTCATAATTTAGAGATCGACAAGCTATCTTTTTGGTGTGACAGAGTTTAGTGTTCAGTGTTCATGATGAACAATACATAGATTAGTCTGGATTTCAAGGTTAAGATGCTATGGACATTTGAGATGCTTCTAGTGCTTCTTTTTGGTGTTCTTAGATCATTTTATGGACATGTTTATGATTCTTGGTGATTGCATTTGGTGATTTGTTGAGCATGTTGGTGTTTCTTCATTTAGGTCTTAGCCAAATTGGTGTAGTAACATGTTGTAATTTGTGGCATGCATTTGGAAATATTGTTGCATGTTCAAGGATGATGTTTTGGGTCCTATATAAGTACTATCCAACTTGATTTGAATCACTTTGGTTCTTGATCTTAATATTCATATCATTTATCTGTATAGGTCTTGTCCGACCTTGTTGTTGGTTATTCATTTTAATATGTTAAAATGAGAAATAATTTGTGATTGTGATGCATGTGTCATGTGTGGTGAAAAAGATGTTTGTATTCTGCAAATGAGGAAGGAATTGTACTTCATTGGAACTGTATTGGCATAGGAGATGCTATAATTCAGTTCAGTTGTATTGGATAGTTTGTCCACTCTTTGTAACTTTTATTAGAGATTGATCGATGAACCCAATTGAGGACCAAATAATTTTATTGTGAGAAGTGTTCTCTCGGTAGTTTAGCTATGGATGAAAGTGCATTCCTTTTTGTTCTTATTTTCTCTTAACTAGGCATTACTTTTAGCAAAGTAGATCTATATTGTGGGTTTGACCCCCACCTGGGTTTTCCCTTAACCGAGTTTCCACTTGAATAAATCACGTGTTGTGGATCTTGCATTACTATTTATCTTTGAGATATGTAATTGATTCAATTTTTCATGTTTTATAATTATGCATTCAACTGGTTCACTTCCCCTCTTAGTTGTTCTTGTCTTCTTTAGGCCTAACACCCCACACAATAAGGCTTTGTGAAACGAAAGCATATTGTAGAGAATATTCTTACATGTCGAGAAGATATGAATTGGGCTAAGGATTCTAATAACAAATAATATCATTAGCAACCATAACTTCAAACCGTATCAACATGACCCAAACACAAAATGTTACAAATTAAAGCACTGAAACATACGAAACCAAAAAAATAGTACCACATTTGGAACAAAGAATAATTCCAGACCACATTAAAAAATGATCACTAAAAAAATACTTCAACACATCTTCCAAAGAACCTTCCTTCTAGTTCACCACTCTCTATACCAAAAAAACCTCAAACCCACATCTGCAACATATCACAAATCTTGAGCACAATACCAAAAACTAAAGAAATATTTTTTCGTCAATGAAAACCATACATAAACAAAAAGAGCATCATCATCAAAAACATTGTGACACCATTAGATCTGCAATAGAAATAACAACTATATTGATCACTGCAATAGAAACAAAATCAACGACAATTCATCAATAAAACCCCTCTTTCAACAATATCCAACTCTACAACACTATCAACATTACAAAAGCAATAGCTACAACAATACTGGTCACAGAAACAACAAAATAATCAACTTGACAATTTTGGAACACATGCATCTCAAACACTTCATTATTAAAATTGATTTTACTAGATTCTAAACATTCAAAGAAAAGGATCATGGATACAAAGATGAAAGAGCTAAGTACATATGTAATGGAAATATTATTTTAACCAATTTAATTAAACCACTAAAAAAATTTGAGGAAAATATATATTATAGAAAACTAGTTGAGTAGATATTTTATTATAATAGTCATGCAAGCTCCTATGCCTCCAAATCCTCCTCCTATAGGCTTTAATTATTTATGAAGAATTAACAATACCTTTGACTCCATCCAAAGTAATATCTGCATAAAAATATCAAGACTTGTTATAAATGAATATTATAATCACTATTTAGCAATCAATGGCCAATAATTAAAAAAATTGGGTTGCATCACACTGCCATGTGTGGTAGAGAATCAAAGACAATTTTATTATAGTGTGACTTAATGTAGATTTATCATACATTTATCTTGTAAGATGACCAAAATTTTAATGGAGATATTCTCATTAATTTAGTAGTGATAAATATCATTTGTTAAAGACTAAGTTGAGCATCCTATTTCAAAATCAATTTCAGAAAAATGAAGATGATAAATGTTGGAACTTACAACAAAACTATTTGATGAAGCCAACACAAAAATATGGGAGGACCAATAGAATTGTTATATTTGAAAATATTCATCTTCTAATAGTAATAATGAATATCATGTCAATAGTGATTGAATAAAAAAATTTATAATGTGTGATGGACTTAAAATTTCATCCATTATGGTATGATACTCTCAACTCCCTTAGTGTGCTTGCACAAGCTTACTAGGACCCTAAATGTTCCTAGTTTTCCAAATACCATATTATTTCTTCTAGGATCTTACAATTCCTTACCTAGATATTATAAGACCTCTTCAATACCACTCTAAGAGTTGGTAACCATTGTGCTTCACTAGGGAGTAGCTATCATCAAGTTTCACTTCACTTCTTTGCTCTTTCTTGGACTACTCCAAGTGTCTTCTTAAATCCTCTCCTTAGAAAGTGTTTGAAGAAGATATAAATAATCCTTATAAAACTTCTTGAACATCTTTTTATCCCATTAGGATATGGTATCAAGGCTTTTACAAACGATCTCTAAACTCCTAGAGAATTTTGTCTTTTAGGCATAATACTCCTTCTAGCCCTATTTGACTAGTTTTTCCCACTTCTTGTAAACCTTTCCCAAACAAACCCAAAAAAAAATATGATATTATGAAACCATTTTCCAATACATGAAATATTTTTTAGGTCTTAGGGCTCCAAGGGCTTCATATAGTGGATTCCTAGAATTAAGGGCAACTAGGGCTAATTGGGCTATTCTGGTTCAGTCTAGTAACTTCTACTTGAAAATGTACCCAAATGGATTGGGAAAGGCCTAATATTCTTAGGAGGTGTCTTTATGACCTCATTTCTCATAACACCTATCTTGGTTTCACTCTTCAAATCATATCCCTACATTCAAACACCATTAGTTCACAGATAAGCACCTAATCAGATGCACTGGACTCGCCTAGGACTTGTCACTAAAAATAGTTAAACTTCTTCTCAGGGATCCTAAATTTCTATTTAAAATATACATAGGCTCCCCTACCATATCCCTCAATTCTGTGATGAAATTCATGGTGAAGATCTATGGGGGTGCCATTTTTCTCAAAATTGTCCTGACAAAACCAGTAAACTGCTAACTAAGAAAAGAATTTACAAAAATACTCCATTCAGTAGTAAGAAACTTCACACAAAATAAAAATACACTCTAAATACCCTAGATAAAATCATCCAACTCGAGAATGAGGGATTCAATCCATCTAAGAACACTAACAATCAAAGATCAGTAATAGTGCACAAGAACACAGTAACATAGCAACTTCAAACAATTTGAATTTCTTCTCCACATCAGCTAACCTCGGAAAATGGGAATACTCATGATTTTTATTCTTTCCCCATGTTTTTAGGTGGTTACAATATCTACCCATCCTCAAACATCGAAGGGAATCATTTCTTGACAACGTTGTCATGCAACTTTGCAAAGTTGCAAATGTTGTCATGACAACATTTTGACAACTTTTACAAAATTGCCTCTAACATATTTTAATGAACTCTAAACTATATAAAATGATTTAGAAACACCATAGAGGTCATTTTAGGCTCATATACAACCTTTCCTAGTCTTTCTAGGCTTTTAGACCTAAATTCCCAACTTTAGGCTACAAAACCACTAAACTCTAACAAAAGAAAAAATAAGTAGGATGAATTGAACCTAGTCTAATCCACTATAACACTAACTCACAAGACCTTCTAAGGCCTAATTAAACACTCTTGAAGTGGCTAGGGTCAGTACAAGCCACAGCCAAAAATTTGAACTTAGGAGATAGCCTAGGTGCTCTCGCATCATTCTCCTCAAATAAAAAGATTTCAATCCACCCTTGGATTGAGCAAGTTGGAGTCTATCCCCAACTTCTTGAACTTTATTTTATTGATCCAAGTAGCCTCTGCATCTTCTTGGCCATTCCTCTTTATCAGATGCTCCTTGTAAATCTTTTGTCTAGTCTTCTTGTAGACCCTTGAATCACGTACCTTTTCTGCTTACTTGGATGGTGTAGGGGTTAATTGCAGGTCCTCCATTTCCTGGATTACTTTAGTAAGAATCTAATTAGGATCCAAAGTAGGCCCCTTGTAAAGGATCAATTCTGCAACATTGAAGACTGGAGAGAATCTAATATCCTCGGGAAGTTCAACCTTGTAATCATTATTTCCATATTTTTCCAAAATAGTGTATGGTCCTAATCTCCTCATATGTAGCTTGTTTGGAACTCCCTTCTACAATATTTCCTTCTTCAAATAGAATATTACAAGTTACCCCACCTAGAATTGTACTTCCTTCTTTCTTTTATCCACCTTCTACTTTATCTTTGCAGTGTTCTCTGTCAATGTCTTTCTCATTGATTCATGTACTTATTTCATGGAGTGTGCAAAGTCTTCTACATAGCCACTCCCTTTGGATCCATCCTTTAACTCTCTAAGTTTAAATATACCTCTAGGATGTAACCCATAAACAACTTCAAATGGTCTCCTTCCAATTTCCTTATTGATTGTATCATTGTAATCATATTCTTTCTGCCCCAAATGTTGGTCCCAAGCTTGACCATATTCCTTAGTGGGACACCTCAATAGGTTCCCTAGAATCCTATTCACTACCTCAGTTTGACCATTTGTCTGAGGGTGATATGGAGACCCAAAGAAGAGATTGGTTCCTAATTTTTTCCACAGTGTCTTCCAAAAGTGACTCATAAATTTGGAGTCTCTGTCTAAAACTATTCTCAAGGGTAACCCATGGATTCTCACCACCTCCTTGAAGAATAGATGTGCTATGTGAAAAGCATCATGAACAGTCTTGCAAGGGAAAAAATGTGTCATTTTTATGAATCTATCTACTATGACATATATACTATCAAATCCTTGTCTTGTCCCTTGTAATCCTGCCACAAAGGCCATGCTCAATCATTCCCAAGGTTTTCTTGGAATGGGGAGAGGTTGATAAGGGTTTGCATTGGAGGATGTGTCTTTGGCCTTCTGACACACTACACAACACTCCACATACTTTCTCATATTTAGAATCATTCTTGGCCAAAAATAAAACCTCTTCACTAACTCTTGAGTCTTATTGACTCCAAAGTGACCACTAAGTTCCCCATTATGCTTTTCTTGAATCACATTTTCCCTAGTTTATCCCCTAGGGACACATAACTGACTTCCCTTAAACAACAAGTCACTCTACATTGTATACTCAGAAAAATCACCATGGAAATGATTCTTATGTTCTTTACACACCTTATATATCTCTGCAAACTCTTCATCCTTTGCATACAAGTCCTTGAAACTCTCAATGCATATGCTCTGCAATTGTACTTCTTATACTGTCAGAAGTCTCCTACTGAGTGCATCAGGTAGTTTTTTCTGTAGTCCCTTCTTATGCTTGATGTTAAAGGTGTAATCTTGAAATTACTCCACCCATTTCATGTGTTTGTGACTAAGCTTGTCTTGGGAGTTCAAAAAGCTAAGTGCTTGGTTGTCTAAATACACCACAAATTCTTTAGGAAGAAAATAGTGCTTCCATTCCTTAATGCTTGGACTAGAGCATACATCTCTAATTCATAGGAAGAGTACTTCCTCTTTGCATCACTGAGATTATCATTGTGAAAAGCCATTGGTCTCCCTTCTTGGCTCAAAATAGCCCCTATAGCAACATTACTAGCATCACACTCAACTGTGAAGAGTTTCTGAAAACTTGGTAGTGTTAAGATAGGTTGAGTGGCTACCTTTTTCCTCAACAATTCCAATCCATGGTTAGCTTGTTCATTCAACACAAATTTGATTTTCATCCCTCCTTTTATGGTATCTAATATAGGAGCACAAATAGAACTAAACTTCTTGATGAATTTCCTATAGTATTGAGCTAAGCCATGAAATACTCTCACCTCTATTTCACTTTTGGGAGTAGGCCAGTTGATGACAGCTTCTACCTTGCTTTGACCCATCTTAATATTACCTTGAGACAACACAAAACCAAGATACACTAGCTCCTATTTTAATAACTCACACTTATCCAGATTGATCATTAGCTTTTCTTCATGCAGTCTCTTAAACACCATTTGTAAATGCCTCAAATGTTCTTTTTTAGTCTTACTAAAGATTAGGATATCATCCAAATATACTGCAACAAAGTTATCAGTGTAGTCTTTTAGAACTTCATTCATAAGCCTCATGAATGTGGATGTGGCATTTGATAGTCCAAATAGCATTACAAGACACTCATACAAACCTTCTGTGGTTTTGAAGGCAGTCTTCCATTCATCTCCCTCATTTACCCTAATTTTATGATAACCACTCTTTAGGTAAATCTTAGTAAAGTACATTGCCCCTCATAAATAGTCCATTAGGTCTTCTATCCTTGGGATAGGGAATATATACCTAACGGTGATTCCATTGATGGATCTAGAATTAGTGCATAGCCTCAAAGTTCCTCCCTTTTTAGGTGTTAGGATAGTGGGAACAACACATGTGCTTATACTTTTCCTAATGAGGCCTTGGTTTAGGATTTCTTTGATTTTCTTGGAAATCTCCTCATTTTGCTGAGGGGTCATTTATAAGAAGCTTTATTAGGTAGGGTAGTTCCTGGGATAAATTCAATTTGCTGGCTAATAGCTCTTTTAGGGGGTAGGGTAGCTGGGTTCCCATCACTTACAATGTCTTTGTACTCTTTTAGAAACTCTTGCACTTCTATAGGAATCTCTATCTTCTTTACTATCTTCTCTGCATCTTCTTCCTTTGGCTTCAAAGCCAAAGCATATCCTACTCCCTCTCCTTCCTCTAGTTCTCCTAAGAACTCCTTTTCACTTACCAAGAGAACATTAGGGCCTGTGGGCTTCACTTGTCCTTCTTCTAGCAGTGACTGGATTTTGAAAGTCACACCATCTTTCTTGAAATAATATGTATTCTTGGCTCCATCATGCATGGATTGTATATTTTCAAATTTCCATGGCCTTCATTGTAATAGTTGACATGCATCCATAGGTAGGACATCACACAGTACCTTATATTTGTACCTTCCAACAGAGAAGTCCACCCATGCTTGTTCATTCACAAGGACATGTTGTCCTTTGTTCAACCAAGTAACCTTGTATGGATTGTTATGTGGAATCCTCTTCATTTTCAGTTTGCTAACTGCCTCTTCTAACATAATATTTTTAGTTGACCTTGAGTCTATGATGATTTTACACACTTTAGCCATAATTTTACATTTCACTCTAAATAGTGATCTTCTCTAGCTTGGTTCTTCTCTCACTGGTTCTTTAATCAGTGTTCTCCTTATTATTAGATTCTCTCCCTCTTCTGACTCTAAGGGTACTTCAGGGTGTTTTTTACCACCACTAGATTCTTCTTGAACAAAATTGACTCTCTTTTCACTCCCTTGGGAAGTAGAGAATTTCTTTGGACACCTATAGGAATGGTGTCCCATTTGGTTGCAATGATAGCATTTCATGGTAGAAAATTAAGAACCTCTAATTCATAGGCTATTTTACCTTCCTCTCCAATTAATATTAGAGCCTCTTCCTCTATTGAAGCCTCCTCTATTTGAGATTCCCTCTTGTTTTTCATTCAATTTAGTCTCTCTTTGATTCTTTGGTTCTTAACTTCTACCACCATATCCTCCTCTTTGGCCTCTTCCTCTACCTCTAGTATTACTTGAGTCTTGTTTCTTTTTCAACTTTTCTTCCACCTTAACTGCAAGTTGGTTGAACCTCTAAACTGTAGTAGGGGTCAATAGACTCAATTAATCTTGAATATTCCACCTTAAACCATTGAGGTATATGGATAATTTCACACTTTCATCTTCTACAACCCTTGACCTCATGCACAACCTTTGAATCTCCTTGGTGTAAGATTTTCCATCCAACTCTTTTTGTCTTAAACTTTGTCTCTTTTTATGCAACTAAATTTCATAATCTTCTAGAGCATATGCCTATTTTATTTTAGCTACCATAGATTTCCAAGTGGCTATGGGTTTCTTTCCTTCTTTTTCCCTCTCATCTTGGATGAATTTCCACCAAGTGAGTGGAGACCCTCTAAGTCTTGCTTTTTCCACTTTTAGCTTTTGGGCTTCTGTTATCCCATCACACTCAAAATGGTTTTCAAGTCCTTTGATCCAATCTAGGACTACTTTGGGTTCCATTTTCCCACTAAACATTGGGATTTCCTCCAATACCTTCCCACTTAAGGCTTTCAATGCTTTCAAGTTGGGTTCTTCAGTGAGGACAGGGTCTGGTTCAGGGACCTCATCATCTATGACTATCTCTTTACTCTTGCCTTCAACTTTATCCTTGAATTAATCACTCTTCTCTTCCACTTGATCCAATTTTTTCTCTAATTGGGAAAATATCTCTCTAAGAAACTTATTCTCTTCTTCTTGCTCATCCACTTTCTTTGCAAGTTCTGCATTTTTCACCATTGTAGATTCTCCTACTGACTCTTCTAGCTGAAACATTCACCAAAAGAAAAATCTTATTGGCTCTGATACCAATTTTATAGAGACTCCCTTAGTGTGCTTGCACAAGCTTATTAGGACCCTAGTTGTTCATAGTTTTCCCAAGACCCTATTCTTTCTTCTAGGATCTTCCAAGTCCTTACTTATCTAGTCTAGGACCTCTTCAATACCACTCTAATATTTCGTAACCATTGTGCTTCACTAGGGGGTAACTATCATCAAGTTTCACTTCACTTATTTTCTCTTTCTTGGATGACTCCAAGTTTCTTCTTAACTCGTGGGTGGTCCCACAATACTGTGTTTCACTTTTTGGCCAACTTTGACACAGAGATCAACATTCTCAGAAAAAACTTCACTTTCAAACACCTATTGCCGCAAAAATATTAGGAATTTTAAGATGATGTAAACTAGGGTATTTTATCATTTTCTTTCTAGTTTCTAAACATATATTTATAAAAAAAAATTAAAATTCATTTAAATTTATTTTTCCTTCTCCTTCGAAAAGTGGTTTGTGTGAAAAACTGTGTTTTTAAGAAGTGATTGTCACTTGGATCAGCATAAATTATTTTTTAAAATATGATAACGATGTAATTATTTCAAGATTATATTTTTAACTTCAATATCTAAAATATGCAATTGGTTTCATTCATTTTGGGTCAATATTTCATAGTTTATTAAGTTCTAAAGTGACATTAACTGTAATTTAGATATAAGGTCACTTGGATCTCTCTAACTTGATATCTATATATCAAAATTCATTATTATTATTTTTTATAGAAAGGTAACACAAATACTCTTTTCATACATATTTTTAATATATTTTTTTTGTAATTTAGTATTTTTCCTGAAGCCTTGAAGAGACAGGTTGTTGAATGACCAAACAACCTATGCTTAGTTAAAGTAATATTTGAAAGCGATAATGAACTCAATATGTATTAAAATTATATTAATTAGAAAGTTTGTTCCGAATTGCATCATTTGGAATCATGTATTTTAGAAAATCATTTGATTTGGTCCTTGTCCCAGGCCTTGAAAGACCATTTTTTAGGACTTTTCTTTTTTCTGAGGGAAAATTTTCATTTAAGGGGCCTTCACGCGAAGGGGTTTGAGGGTCTTCATGCAAAGACCCTTTGCGCAAAGATCCTTGTGTGAAAAGCCCGATGAGAATCACCCCGCCAGAATTTTACCTAAGGTACTTCGCACAAACTAGGTCGGCCATTTTGAAATTTTTTTAAAAAAATTTAGAATGGTATAAAAGTAATAATGTTTTTTTTTTCAGTTTTTTACCGAATTGCAATAAGTTAATTCGCTTTTTCTATTATTGATCAATTTTTACAAAGGCTTTTTTTGGAGAAGGATTGTTATTTCTATTTTTTTCGAAGGCATAATTTTGGAGAGGAGAAATATTATATCAAAGTATTTTTTTGAAGAAAATAATTTTTATTGTTGATCTTTTGGAAGAATTTTTTTGAAGAGTAGAAATGGGGAACAAGAAGGGAAGAAAATGTAAATCTGCTAGAAAATGTTCACCTAGTACCGAACAAAGAAATTATGAAGCTGCATTGACATATTATCATAAAACTAAAGACGGTGAAGGACAAGTTGAAGTAGGAGGGTCAAGTCAAGTCGAAGAATTGCAAATTGAAGAAGGGTCAAGATCACTCCCTACGGAAGCTCAAGAAATTGACATTGGAGAAGGTTCAGGATCACGTGCTCCTACTGGTATGGATGAACTTATAAATTTAGCTCAAACTGTAAAGAGAATATTAATTATAGAAACTTAGATAATTTACTTACAATGGATGTGGAGAATTTGAGATCACTTGATAATGTTCAACCCTTAAGTCTTGCTCAGAAGAGGTCAATGGATATGATAGCAAGAGAAATATTGGCTAAATTTGATAATTTAGAAATAAGGGAACAAGCCGAATTGCTTTCAGTTGTACTTATAAACAAAAATTTGGAAGGGGCATTAAAATTATTGGGTATAGACACAACATTAAAGAGGACAAAAGTTGTTGACATGCATACTGATATGATTAAAAATCTTAAGAAAGGTTTGAACAAGGTAGGGAAGCGATCTCAAAATAAAGATAATACCATTACAAGAAAAGTTATGTTGACATCCATTGTAGGTAACACTATGCTCCGAAAAAGACAAATATCTTCAGTTTCATCTCGGATTGGTTTTAGTAGGAAAAAAATATCATGATATGTTAATAGGAGAATGTTTTTTTATGATAGCACCTTGGAAGGTAATTGGGCAATCACGTGTAGAGCTCCTTGTTCTGATAGGATTGATGGAGGAATCAAGAATTTGGTCACATTATTTTGGAATGATAATACTTGTCCTTCATCAAACACTAGAGATGTTATCAGTCATATAATTTCAGCTAATCAATATGAATATCATATGAAACATTTGTTGGACACAACACAACATGAAATGTATGTGTCATTGTGTAGTTCAAATCCTATTATAAAGATTGGGCAAACATTGTTTGAAAGATTGAAGCCATATTATATCAGGACAAACAAAGTGTTTGAAACTTGTTGTTGTCGTTATCATATTGAATTTGATCTCCACTATCAAGTTTTTTGAAATTTTGTAGAAGACACTTATGGTTTTGAAAATGCTCCTCCTAGTAGACTAAGTGAGTTCATCTCATCCATTTTGTGTGACAAAAGAGATGATGTAGCTGGAAAATTAAATTGCATAAAAGGAATATGTCAAACATGTGCTTATTCGACTCTTTTTCCTTTGAAAAATGAAAACATTGATGTAACAAAGATGGTAAATTGCAAGAGTTACAAATATGTAAAGAATGAAACAAAATTTGGGAAAGAATCCATAAGGTTAGAATATGTTGAAGAGGAGATAAATGTTGGAGTATTTATGGGAAAATTTAAAAAATTTATTCAACCCTAACATTCATCATGCTTTTTTTTTGCAAAGTGGCAAGAATAACAATTCGAAACACTGAGAGACAATTTCCCACTTGGAACTATTGTATCAGTTGTTGATTTTGCAAAACAATATTCCTTTGTTCATCAAAAGGCAATTCAATTGGAATACAATTTTTTAGATAAAATTACTATTATGGTACATGTGTGTTATCGACACGCACAATTAGATTTGGATGGTATTCAGAGCATAATTGAAGCACAGGTAATCAAGAAGGAATATCATTTTTATATAAGTGATGATAGAGAGCATGACATTCATTATGTAGAACACTGCTTCAAGATGTTTTTTGCAAATTTGAAAGAAAGAGGTATAAAAATTGATAAACATTGTTTGGTCAGATGGATGTGCTGCACAATTCAAATCATCCAGACCATTTTATGCACTATGTAGATATCATCGTAATGAAAACATACCACATGTCTGGAGTTTCTTTGAGAGTGGACATGGAAAAGGT
>MU225190.1:71657-85650 GCA_018584345.1 Thuja plicata | reverse complement strand
TGGGCTGCACCCTAGAGGTGTGTTGGAGTTGAGAAACTTGGAAAATGTAGAAGGAAGGAGTGCATATGCAGATGATTTTTCTCAATCCATGAAGGAAGTTCATGAGCAAGTAAAGAAGCAGCTCCAAAAGGCTACACAAAAGTTGAAAGCTAGAGTTGATGAAGGAAGAAGAGATCTTTAGTTTTCTATGGGTGACCTTGTGATGGTTCATCTCAACAAGTCCAGATTGCAAAAGGGAGTCCCCACCAAGCTGCAAATGAGGAGGATTGGTCCTTGCAAGATTCTTGCAAAGTATGGGCAAAATGCCTACAAACTTGACTTGCCATCAGATTTGGCAATGTCTCATGTTTTCAATGTGTAGGATTTAGTCTAGTACAAAGGACCTACACCAGTAGACACTGAGTTACAGTCAGATGGTAAGGACATAGAAACAAATGTTCAGATTACCCCTACACCAACACTAAGGGCAGTGAAGATTTTAGACTCTTGGGTGAAGAAAAAGACTAGAAAAGGCACTTATATGGAACATCTCATTTAGTGGGCATGCATGTTAGAGGCTGAGGATACTTGTGTAGCTGAGAATGAATTCAAGAAACAAGGAATTGATCCTAAGCTCCTGTCCCCAGAGGTGACATCAGTTCTTAACCTTGGTAGTATGGTGCAGGAGCACCTTTGAGATGCCAGCAAGTTTGGTGGTCTCTTTTCATTTTGGGTGTGCTAGTGTGTGTAAGACCCTCTTGTAGGGAAATGTAAATACATAAGGTCATATGGACCAAGAGTGTTTTCGATAGTTTTCATTTTATGCTTCTGTTTGGTCAAATAGCTCTTTTTGGCTCAATTTAAGTGATCTATAGTTGATGATGTCAGCAAATGACATGATGATGTCATGGTGGTTTTTAGGGTCCTTAGGTATCCTATAAGGTCTAACTAAGGTTGGATAGGTTAGACTAGTGCTAAAACACAAGGAAAGTGGAATTGTGAAAAAGATGTAAAATGTTGCATAGCAACATTAGCAACTTTTCAAAAGTTGTTGACAACATTTGTGGTTGTCTTGAGATTTCGGTGTCTAGACCAAGGAATGTTTAACCAAGGGTGAAGAAATTTAAGTTAGAGTATATATGTGGAGAAAAATCCTAATTTGAGGGTAGAGCAATTATTGTGTACGAATTGTATGCTGAACATCAGAGGATTTTGAATGAAAACAAGGTGTAAATTGATGAAAGTGGATTGAAATTGTGACTGTTCAGTAGAATCCATTCTTGCATATGTTGTGAAGTGTTTTTAATAGCTAGGTTTTTTTATTGTTACTTTTCCTTTGTAGTTGCAAATTCTTTTTGTTTTGGACTATTTGATGTCCAGTTTTGACCAAGCAGCAAGGATGTGGCCCTAACTCCACTTCCCACCATTGGTTCTGTACGGCCATCTAGGAATGGATACTAGGTCCATGGAGCTTCAAGACTATGGAAGGAGGAGCTCTAGAAGTGCTTTCAAGTATTTTTAATAACTTTCCCTAGGTGAGCTACATGCACAGCTCGGTTAGGAAGAGCAAGTGACAGTTGGTTTTAAAATTGCAGGGGGTGTTCTCATGAACCAAGAAGGCCATGGGTGTATTGAAGGATGTTATTTAGGTTCTCAGCAAAGTGGAGGAGTTCCCAAGAATCCAACATACCATGTTTTGAAACCTAAGACCTTAAACTGGTCCAAAAGCAAGAAAAGGGCCATATTCAAGAAACCAGGTGTATGGACAGAGTTGAAATCTGAAACCTAGAAAATATTTATAATTTTTTGACTTAATTGAAGACTACTAGAAGAGATTTGGGGGTTCTTTGAATTTTCTACACAAAAAAAAGTGTTGTCCTACAATTTAGGAGGCCTAATTGGCAAAAAGGGCTACAAGACCTAAAAGATAGGGATCTAGAACTCGATGGGAATATGGTTCAACTTGGTGGTTTCAAACCTAGGTTGCAATCCGATAATGGAGCATATTGAATCCCTAACCCTCCTGCAAATCCAAATGTAATTTTAGGGCTTGGAGTGGTTTGAGTGGAAGGTTCTTGTAGAACACAAGAATGGTGAATTTGAAAAGATAGGTAGCTTCTTGGTTGGAGGGGAAGAGTTGATTCTTCCAAGTGGTAGATGGTGGATTGAGGAAACCCTAGAGGTCCTAGGAGAGGCCTAAGAAGAGTTTTAAGAAAACTCAGAAGGTTACCAAGGAGGCTCCCTATCAGCCCTCAGTTGTGATGCATACATCTCCAACCCGTATACCTGGCTCTGCTGCTGTAGATTGATCTATGGGTGCAGAGCACTCTACAGTGTGTTGTGAACTATGATATGCCTGAATAGATGGTGTAGAGTGCTCCACAAAGTGCTATGAACTATGTTGTTTCATCTTGTGTTGGTGGAACTAAAGGACCCCGTGCAAGTTTGATGTCATCTCTAACTGAATTAACTGGGATCCTCTGCATGTATACAATATAAAAATATGACTACAGGAGATCCTCCAAAAGTAAAGTGCCACATCTAAATTACTATGATGGCTAGAAAGTGCTCATATATCTCTATGTGGAGGAAGACCTTCAACTCTATATGCCTCATCACTGACCCCTACAGCAGTACAAGATGAAACGTCAAAAGATGATTTGCCTCGACTCTGTCTAGTCAAAATATATCTTCCCACTGTTTCTAAAGTGATGGAGGTGGCTGCAGATGAAATCTCCCCTATCCTATCTACTACTCCCCTCTAGGAAGCAATGACCACTCTATCTGCAGTAGCAGCCATCGCCGATGCCACTGTCAGAGTGATGTGCCCAACTAGCTCTCTATGAGTACGTACAACTCGATTAGCCCTATGATATTGATCACAGTCAGAAAATATTTCGTGCCCCTAACTATAATATTCAAGAATATCTAAATATTTTTCCCTGAGTCCCAAACGCAACTCAGCAAACAACTGTTGTGAAAAATATAATGGAATCTGGTCATTATTAGGATAACGACCATGTGCTATAAGAAAATTAGGGTATATCATGCATAAAATTTGAGGAATCTCACATCATGTAACTTGATATGCTCTCACCTTGGCCTTCCCCTCATAAAATGGGAAAACCTCTCGTTTGACGATTTCCTTAGGGACACGGCTCTGGACCGTCTCCAAGGAAACATCACCCAATACCTCAGCTCTCAACTCTCAAAAAATAGTATCAACAACCTGTGGTGTGAAGGAAGAGTGGGATCTTTCTATATATTCCATCTAGCTCAGATGTACGGATGTTCTCTCTAAGTCGATCCATCTTTATCTGAGCTATCTGAAAAATAGTCGCTAGATCAGGAGTGTGAGGTGCATCTTGAGCTGGTATGGATAGGTACATCCTGAGTGGCCATCTATATGTAACATACATTAAAGCTAAGTGTTAACAATTAAATGCTTGAATACATGTTATAATTGTGTTTAAAATGGAAACAAATATAGATGAATATATAAAATTATAGTTCTTAGGGGTTCTATTAGGTCTTAAGGGTTCTATTACCTATCTTAAGGGTCCTTGGATGTACTAATTGGTATTAATAGGTCTAAAGGGTCCTTGGATGTACTATTAGGTCTTAAGTCAAGTCTTATTAGATCTTAAGGGGTCCTATTAGGTATTAAGTGGTCTTGTTCTAGGTCTTAAAGATCCTAAAAGTTCTTAAAGAGTTTTATGTCACAATAGGAGTCCTATTAGGTCTTAAGGGTCCTTGTATGTAATAAGGGGTATTATTAGGTCTTATTAGGTCAAGTAAGTGGTTTTATTAGGTCTTAAGGGGTCCTATTAGGTCTTAAGGGTCCTTGGATGTACTAATTGGTTTTAATAGGTCTAAAGGGTCCTTGGATGTACTAGTAGGTCTTAAGTCTAGTCTTATCAGGTCTTAAGGGGTCCTATTAGGTCTTAAGTAGTCTTATTCTAGGTCTTAAAGATCCTAAAAGTTCTTAAAGTGATTTATGTCACAATAGGGATCCTATTAGGTCTTAAGGGTCCTTGGATGTACTAAGGGGTATTAATAGGTCCTATTAGGCCAAGTAAGTGGTTTTATTAGGTCTTAAAGGGTCCTATTAAGTCTTAAGGGTCCTATTATGTCTAAAGGGTCCTTAGATGTACTAATTGGTATTAATAGGTCTAAAGGGTCCTTGAATGAACTAGTAGGTCTTAAGTCTAGTCTTATTAGGTTTTAAGGGGTCCTATTAGGTCTTAAGTGGTCGTCTTATTATAGGTCTTAAAGACCCTAAGAGTTCTTAAAGAGTTTTATGTCACAATAGGGGTCTTATTAGGTCTTAAGGGTCCTTGGATGTACTAAGGGGTAGTAATAGGTCCTATTAGGTCAAGTAAGTGGTTTTATTAGGTCTTAAGGGGTCCTATTAGGTCTTAAGGGTCCTATTAGTTCTAAAGGGTCCTTGGATGTACTAATTGGTATTAATTGGTATAAAGGGTCCTTGGATGTACTAGTAGGTCTTAAGTCTAGTCTTATTAGGTCTTGAGTGGTCTTATTCTAGGTCTTAAATATCCTAAGAGTTCTTAAAGAGTTTTATGTCACAATAGGGGTCCTATTAGGTCTTAAGGGTCCTTGGATGTACTAAGGTGTATTGATAGGTCCTATTAGGTCAAGTAAAAGGTTTTATTAGGTCTTAAGGGGTCCTATTAGGTCTTAAGGGTCCTTGGATGTACTAATTGGTATTAATAGGTCTAAAGGGTCCTTTGATGTACTAGTAGGTCTTAAGTCCATTCTTATTAGGTCTTAAGGGGTCCTATTAGGTCTTAAGTCATCTTATTCCAGGTCTTAAAGATCCTAAGAGTTCTTAAAGAATTTTATGTCACAATAGGGGTCCTAAAGGTACATAGGGTGTACTAATAGTCCTAAAGGGTCCTTGGATGTACAGTAATTGGTATTAATAGGTCATATTAGGTCAAGTAAGTGACCTTATTAAGTCTAAGGGGTCATACGATGTACTAATTGGTTTTAATAGATCATATTAGTCATATTAGGTCTTAAGTCCAGTCTTATTAGGTCTAAAGGGGTCCTATTAGGTCTTAAGTGGTCTTATTCTAGGTCATAAGGATCCTAAGGGTTCTTAAAGAGTTTTATGTCACAATAGGGGTCCTAAAGGGACATAGGGTATACTAATAGTCCTAAAGGGTCCTTGGATGTACTAATTGGTAAATTAATAGGTCCTATTAGATCTTAAGGGTCCTAGGTATAGATTAAAGAGTTCTAATAGGTCATATTAGGTGTTTTAAAGGGTCCTACCTAGGTTCTTAAAGCGTTTTATGTCATAATAGGGCTCATAAAGGGTCCTAAGGTGTACTACTTGGGTCCTCTAAGTGTCTTAAAGTGTAGTAGGACATATACTAAGGCATCTAATATTTTAACATCTAACTCTACATAAATAACATATATACATGTAGCTCTAAAACGTATATGTACATAATTGAGAGAGAGAGAGAGAGAGAGAGAGAGATTCCTAATAAATTTACTAACTTTAAAAGCAATTTAAAAAAAAATATTTTTAATAAATTTTATAAGATCTCTTAATGTTTTCTAACATTTTCTAACATTTCTACACGGTTTCTAATATTTTGTAAATATTTTCTAAAACTTGCTAACATTCTACTATGGTTTTCTATCATTTTCTAACATACTAAGTTATAATTTTATAACATTTGCTAACATTCTAATTACGGTATTCTAATGTTTTCTAATGTATACTAAGTTCTAATTTTTCTAATATTTTCTAATATTTTATAATATTTTCTAATGTTTACTAAGTTACAATTTTCTAATATTTTCTAATGTATACTAAGTTATAATTTTCTAATATTTTCTAATGTATACTAAGTTACAATTTTCTAATATTTTCTAATGCATACTAAGTTATAATTTTCTAATGTATACTAAATTACAATTTTCTAATGTATACTAAGTTACAATTTTCTAATGTATACTAAGTTACAATTTGCTAATATTTTCTAATGTATAATAAGTTACAATTTTCTAACATTTGCTAACATATTCTAACATTTATACTACGGTTTTGTAAGGTTTTCTAACATTTTCTAACATTCTACTATGATTTTCTAACATACTATTATAATTTTCTAACATACTATTATAATTTTCTAACAAATTATAAAATTCAACTATCATTTTCTAACATTTCTACAAACTAAATATTATTTAAAATAAATAATTAACTAAAATAAATATAAAACATATAATTTACAATAAAAAATGAGAAAAATGTGTGTACCTGATGCTACTAAAAATCATAACAAGTCGAAGAAGCTTGAGAGGCGCTGACTTCGTACTGGTCGTCACTGATTTTCTCTAAGCCCCGGGTCCACAAAATCTCCAAAAGTGAATGGTGAAAATGAAATGGGTTCTTGTAAATTTATAAAAAAATCTGGCGAATAATTGCTTCACACAAAGGGGGGCTTCGCGCAAAGTACCCTACATGGGGTATTTCGTGCAAAGACCCCACTTTGTGTGAAGTACCCCACATAGGGTACTTCATGCAAAGCCTATTAACCACTTCGCACGAAGCCATCAAAAACAAAAACATTTATGGAAGTCTGAAATCTTTCGTCCCGAAAAGTGGGACACACTATTGTGATTTCCCCCTCCTCTCCTTAGAAAGTATTTGTAGGGGATATAATTCATCCTTAGACACCTTCTTGAACTTAATTTGATCACATTAGGACAGTGTATCAAGGATTTTACAAACGATCTCTAAACTCCTAGAGAATTTTGTCATTTAGGACTAATACTCCTTCTAGCCATATTTGACTAGTTTTTCCCACTTCTTGTAAAACTTTCCCAAACAACCCAAAAAAAATATGATATTCTGACACCCTTTTCCAAGACATCAAATATTTTGTAGGTCTTAGGGCTCCAAGGTCTTCGTTCACTACATTCCTAGAATTAAGGGCAACTAGGGCTATTTTGGTTCAGTCTAGTAACGTTTTCTTGAAAATATACCCAAATGGATTGGGAAATGCCTAATATTCTTAGGAGGTGTTTGTATGACCTCAATTCTCACAAAACCACTCTTGGTTTCACTCTGCAAATCATATCCCTGCATTCAAACACCATTAGTTCACTGACAAGTGCCTAACCAGATGCACTGGACTCGCCTAGGCATTGTCATTAAAAATAGTTAAAATTCTTCTCATATATTCTCCATTTATATTTAAACTATACATGATCTCCCGTACCATATCCCTCAAGGCCATAATTAAATTCATGGTGGAGATCTATGGGGGAGCCATTTTTCTCAAAACTGTCCTGACAAAACCAGTAAACTGCTAACTAAGAAAAGAATTTACAAAACTACTCTATTAAATAGTAAGAAAAATTACACCAAAAAAATATACATTCTAACTAACCTAGCTACAAGAATCCAACTCAAGAATGAGGGATTTAATCCATCTAAGAACACTAACAATCAAACAATCAAAGATCAGTAACAGTGCACAAGAACAAAATAACAGAGCAACTTCAGACAATTTGAATTTATTCTCCACATCAGCTAACCTTAGGAAATGGGCCTCCTCATGGTTTTTATGATTTATCCATGTTTCTAGGTGGTTAAAATAACTACCCATCCTCAAAAATCAAAGGGAATAATTTCTTGACAATGTTGTCATGCAACTTTGCAAAGTTGCAAACGTTGTCATGACAATACTTTGACAACTTTTAAAATATAACCTCTAACATAGTTTAATGACTTCTAACCTAAATCAAATGATGTAGAAACATAGTAGAGGCCATTTTAGGCTCATATAAAAGCTTTCCTAAGCCTTCTAGGCTTTTAGACCCAAATTCCCAACTTTAGGCTACAAAACCACTAAACTCTAAAAAAAGCAAAAATAACCTGGATGGATTGAACCTAGTCTAATCCACCTAGACACTAACTCACAAGACCTTATAAGGACTAAGTAAACACTCATGACTTGGCTAGGGTAAGTACAAGCCACAACCACAACTTTTAACTTAGGAGATAGCCTAGGTGCTCCTGCACCAATTTTTTAGATCAATAGGTCATCTAGGACTATAAATAAAGCCTCAAAGGAGGTTGTAGGTCATTTCTATTGACATGCATATTATATGTTGAGATTTGTACATATATTAAGTATATTTTTTAAGTTAGTATTCTTAAATACATTACAAAAAACTATTGTAAGGGTAAAGGAAATGTGTCTTTAACACAAAAAAAATATAACAAATTGTGTTGGGGTTTATAATTTTTGAGGAAAATCAAAATGCGCCTTTTGACATAATCACTAGTTCAAGGTCTTGCATTTTTTCTCTTAATATTTGAAAGATGTGACATCACTTATATGTAAGGTCATTGTATACCCTTAGGTTATGACCCATTTTTTTCTTTCATGGTTATTTCAAATAAAGTTATTATTGAATCTATTTCTTAAAAACAAAGTAGTAAGTTATTTCTTATTTATTTTAAGGAAAAAATTTAGTGTTATTATTTGTTACTACCAGTGTATTATTATTAATTCTATCACCTGGTTCTACTTTAAGATGAATTTAATGAATTATATTACTATTAAACTCTATAATAATTCATATGTTATTCTATTGGAAAAAAAACACATAAAAAGGATAAACAATTTTGACCTAGAGCTATGAACCCACGTAGTAAAAAATGTAGATCCTCGTCTCTAATATCAACATTCCAAGGAAGTTTTAAACTTGACAAGAAGTTCAACAACTCCATAACTTAACCATCACACTATGAAAATACCAACTATTGTAATTTCTTACTAACTTTCTACTAGGATTATGACCATTGTTTTAGAAATGAAGATATTGTTATGATTATGTTAGTGTTGAACTATATAATAATAACAACTATTATCATCCTATTGTGACTATGCCCTATTTTAATTTTAAATGGTATTATTATCATTAAGTTATAATAATGTAAATTTAATTCTACATGCTAATCACTTCTAAAAATATAAAGGTCAATTTCATATATACGGATCCTACACAGAAAATAGTGTATAATCAATTTCAAGGTTATAAGAAACTTATAAGATCCTCCCTTAAAATTCCCAAATTATGGTGAGTCAATTCATTTCATCTTCATTTATCCACCTCCAAAATTCACCTAATTCATTTAAATATAACAATTAATGAACAACATTTATTATTTTATTCCTAACTTACTTATGTAGGTTAATCATTATTTATTTAAATAATTTGAATATTTTATACAAGTGGGTATCTTTTATGTTTCTTTTGAGGCCAAATTTCTTATAGGACCTAGGGTTCTTTAGAATTATACACAGAGGTTAAGATTTAATATTTATAATTTTCTACATTTTTTCATTTTCTATTAAGTATAATTGATAAACTTCCAAGATACAATATACTAGTTCAATAGGCTCATAGTTACGAATATTGTATCATAATCATATACAGAAAAAGATACCATGGTTCTAGAGTTAATAACAAATATATACATCATGGTTCACTTACAACCATGAAATCCACTTCATTAGTCCCTCAGACCATTTTAGGATCTTTCCATCTCTAATGAATAGTGTAAAAGGGTGAGCCATTTCAGCAGCTCTAGGTAGCAATTCAAGAATAGGTGGAAAGGCTACAACTGGGACAACTTGGATTGATTGGGTGAGAGCCACATTGTTCTTCTTTCCTTTGTCTTTATTCTCCTTCATCTGCTTGATGAACTGTCTTATGGTGATGTCAAACTCTTTATCTACTGTTGGTTTAATGGTGGTGTAGCCATAGACTTGATCATTCTTTTGGATATCAACTTTCCCTTCACTGAATAATTTCAAGAACTTGTCCTCTTTCATCTTGAATATTGTTGTGACCTACCCGACAATGTTATGACTAGCGCTTGCATCAAATAGATGCAAGGTAAAGTCGATAGGAAAATTTAAAAAGTGAGCATCACATGCGTTCTTTAAAGTCTACAATGGGAAAGAGATCAAATGTCAATATGAAATTAATGATATTGTTGTTGGTTACAGTAATGTTAGGATGCACATTATTAGTTAAAGAACAAGATATGTGCAAGTATTATAACTGCACAAGCGATATTGGTTGTGGTACCGGTAATGCTTGTTTTGCCAGGTCCTATAGATTGTGTACAGTTCTACAACATACGAGACCTATCGGGCCAATGATCTCTTCTATGACACTTGACTCCTCCCACTCGCTTTCTCAAATGAAAAGATTTTTCATAGTAAATCAAGCGAATAAAAGCGCATCATTTTGAATGAAAAGTTTATGCATGGAGAGGGTGATACCACAATAGTGGGTTACACTTTTTTGCCTAAACGGATATTGAAGTCTACATTTTGAGAAAAACGTTCACATTCGGATGCATATTGTCATTAAACTGTTTGAAATCGGAAGATGAAGTAAACTAGAGTCTTTTAGGATTTTATGTCTAGATTCTAAATATTTTTTATTTATTTTATTTTTAATTGATTTTAATGGTTTTTTTTTCTCCCACTAAAACTGCTATGTTGCTGAAAACATCATTTTCAAAAAGGTACAATGACTTCATACAACATAACTTTTTTTCTAAAATAGATATCAATGCGCTTCTTTCAAATTTGGTTTTGTAACATCCATACGGAGGGCATGCAATTGGTTTGATGACATTATCATGATTATTGCATATTTTATGAATGTTTGAAGTAGAGTAAACCATAATTGTGACATACATTGACTGCGTAGCTGATAACTTGTTGTGTATTTATCAAAATTAAATTATTATTTTTTTGATAGAAAAAAGACTCAAAGCTGGAGGGCACTGTTATTTTTCAAATTTTTTTTTCTCTTTTCTACTATTTTTCATTGAACGTCAAACCTGAAAGTTTATATTGGATAAAAAACCTACATCCGATGCACGTCAAAATCCATAGACCTAATTAATTCAAAATTTGTCAAATCTATATTTGTTATAAAGCTCATTCAGAGTACTTGTGCGATGCAAAAGGAGGTGTCCCTATTCTTCCATTTGATCCCCGTGCTTGAGCCCCGAATCCATGAAAACTGTAGATTTTTGTTAGCCTTTGTAGATAGCCTCAATTTTGGGGGTTTTGATAGAAAGTACTTTTGATTGAAACTAATTAGTTTTGATCGAAAGTACTTTCTATTGAAAGTACTTTCTTAGTTTAACATGCGTATGGGTCAAAATCCCACTAAAATCTCTACTAGCTTTGTTTTGATCGAAACTAACTTAGTTTCGATCGAAACTAACTTAGTTTCGATCGAAACTAGGTTAGTTTCGATAGAAAATAAGCAAAAAAGGTAGTTTCGATCGAAACTATTAATGTTCCGATCAAAACAATCAGGTACTTTCTATCAAAAGTACCCGACTAAATCCTCCCACCTCGTAGATTCGTGAGGAATTTCTTCCTCCGAAAAAGTGTAACCCACTATTGAATGAAAAGTTTATGCATGGAGAACAAATTTGTTGGACAAGCTCGAGCTCTAACAACCTTCAACTTGCACACAGAAGCCTAAATTTTTATGGCGTTGAGAAAAGTTCCCAATTCAAATATCCACATCTTCCACAATAATTGACCTGGAACTACAGAAGGCCTCAAGATGGACTTTACCAATGACCACAACAGGGTGGATAAGATTGAAAGCCTTCGTGCAGATTACTCTTGTCCAGCCATGTTGGTCTTCTGGATGAGGTGACAAAATTGTTTCTTGGGGCTAAGGACGCCATGTTTAATGAGACTTAGCTTCGCGGTGAAGATTTTGATATTGTCATTAGCGACTGCGGAGTACTCAGCACAAGGATGTAAAATGTTTAGACCTAGAAGAAATCATGTGTAGCAGTGGGGTGATGGTCGTCCATTCTGTGGCCAATTTTCTTAGGGAACCCCTAATTCCCGAGCATAAAGAAGAATAAAATTCAAACAAAATGGAGTGCAACAACACAGAGTAGAGCAAAAATCTTAATGCATGAATTGGACTGTGAAGCCTTATTTCCATGTATAGTTTTTCAGAAATCCTTCTTCCAATTATTACTGTGGAAGCCTTACTTTTTCTGTGTTTTAAATGTTCTTTCATCTATGGGAACTATAAATATTGTTCCTACAAGGCTCAGCCTATGGTAAGGAAAATCACAGTGACATCAGTTGGAACTTGACAGATGCATTGGTTGTTCCAAAGAAGAATCTGATTCAAAGATTACTGCAGAGTGCCAAATATATAGTGGACGAGAATTGGTAGAGGGCATGGGTGATGGTTCTCTGGTCTGCCACTATAACTGTGCTTTTCATTTGGAATTTTATACAGTACAGAAACAAAGCTGCTTTCAAAGTAATGGGATACTGTTTGTGTATAGCCAAACCAAGTGCAGAGACGCTCAGATTCAACATGGCTCTCATTTTGCTCCCCGTTTGCAAGAACACCATTACATGGCTTCACTCCACCTTCTTAGGATCCAATATTCCTTTCGATGACAATATCAATTTTCACAAGTTTTTTTATCTTCTAAAATAATTCAAAGTATACTTTTTCTCATAGATCTGAAATTTAGCATTACAGCCTAAAAATTGCAGCTAAAAATGATATTGATATAACATTTAAATTTAAATTCATTCAGACAATCACTGGAGCCATTTCTTTAGGTGTTCTCCTTCACCTCGGGAATCATCTAGCCTGTGATTTTCCAAGATTTTTTAGTAGCACCAAGGAGAACTATAATCTTTATCTGAAGCAATACTTCAGAAATAAAAAGCCAAATTATAAATATTTCTTAAAAAGTATAGCAGGAATAACATGCATTGTTATGGTTGTTCTGATGACAATTGCGTTCGTACTCACAACCTCCTGGTTCAGAATAAATTTAGTAAAGCTTCCCTGGCATCTTAATAAATTGACTGGATTTAATGCCTTTTGGTAATCGCATCATTGTTTTGTTTTGTTTTGGTTTACGCCCTTCTCATTGTTCACTCCATTTTCCTCTTCTTGGCCAAAGATTGGATGTGTAAAACGGTAAGGATGCTTCGTCTTACCTTAAATCCTCTGACACCGCCGATGACACATTTTCAGTAGCCGGCAATTTGTGTGAGACAATTTTCTGGTCAATGGTTTCTCCCCAAGAGAAGCCTATCAGCTAATAAATGAGCCTCCGTAGAGACTTAGTAAGACTCCCACATTTACCATTGAATATATCATCATTTCTCTTTTTTTTTTTATGAATAGTTCCTTTTCTATTAATAAATATTAAAGTTACATATCCACAAAAAAGGGGTCGGGGGATATAGAAATCACCCCGCAGAGTTCACACGGCTAAGCCAGAAACATAAAACTATTCATCAAAGAAAACATAATGCCATTTAGGCAGCAAGAGCAGTTCCAGAAGGTGGAGGATCTTTATCATCCGATCCCCACTTCTTAGTGGGATTGACAGGAGGGTCGGGAAGCGACCAACCATCATTATCAGCATCTTCTTTTTCTTTTTCTTTGTCATCCGCCCTAGGCGGGGAGATAGCAAGCGCCAGGCGGGGAAACTTGGAAGAAGTGGCAGGAGGCCAATCCCAGCCACGACGAGCACTAGGGGCGTCAGGAGGGGCAGACTGCGCCGGGGCTGGCCCCCATCTAGAAGTTCGCAGAGGTGGAGAAGCTGAGCGGCGCCGCCAACCATCCCCACCACCTCTCAGAGAGTGATGGTGAGGGGCCTGGGACCGTGGCGTGTGTGAGCGGTGCGCAGAGGAGCTACGCCCATGGCGACGGCCTCTGGGAGGTGTACCCTCGGCAGAAAGAGCATCCGGAGGAACCCGGGCAATAGTACAGGGAGCATTGCCCCAATGATTGAGAAGCTCCTGCAGGTGTGCCACTTCCAGAGCCACTTTATTGGCTTGCACTTGAATCTGCATAATCACATTATTGCATATAGTAACTTTGTTATACATAGCAACATTAGTATCAATAGAGCTGTGAGCAA
>MU225190.1:56671-67493 GCA_018584345.1 Thuja plicata | reverse complement strand
GTGAGAGCACCAATCTGAATTTCCACAGTGTCCTTGAGGTCCCTAGAAAGGTCGACCTCAACACAGACCCGCTTCTGGGGATGGGCATTGAAAAACTTGTCATGTTCCATGACAATGACCTTGCCTAGGGTCTTAGCAATAGCCTCAATAAATGGCCAGCATGGCAAAGGGAGGCCAAGGAACTCAACCCAAATAAGAACCCTAAGTTTTTTATTGTCCGAGACAGTAAAGTCTCGAGACCACCTCTGGAAAACTAAAAGGGAGGACCTAACAGTCCAGGGACCACGGTTAAAAACCACGTCCGCCTGGGAAGGGTTAGCAAACCTGAAAAGGAAAAAACCTTTGGTAAGGTTTTGCACTCCGTCAAGACGGACCCCATGAGGGGTCCAGCTCTTGTTGACCCAATCTTTGAGGATACTTTCAGGAGGAGTACGACCCACAAAATATCCAATTAGCGTATGTTTCTCTAACCATTCACATGCAGTATCAAATTCCTGAGGATTAAGGATAATATCAGGGTTACCTCGTGAAAGACCTTCGGGACAAACTTGCGAGGATGTTTGTTCAAAGGAGGCGCCATGGCAGTCTGAAGCGTCAACTCGAGCACTAGCAGAAACTGCTGGGCCAAAGTTGGCCGGAGCCATACTAAAAGGCTAACCCTAATGCAAGAATGATCCCGCAGTAAATGCGGTATGACAGGTCTTTTCTATTATAGAAATTCAAATTCTTATCATGTTCTTACTGGAAAAATCTTGGGTCTGAAAAACAACAACTCTAGATTGAATATAAACATAAAGAATAGACCAAAAAGAGTTGTTGTTTTTCAGACCCAAGATTTTTCCAGTAAGAACATGATAAGAATTTAAATTTCTATAATAGAAAAGACCAAACATGTCCCACACTTCATAGGAAAGTTGCGCTCAAAAAAGATATGAGACAAAGATTCACAACATTTACAACAAGAGCTGCGGGCAGCTGGAGTCCCTGCTTATGGTAGGGGAGCAGGAGAAAGTGTGGGTGGTCAGTATCCACATGGGCTTGTTTTCTTTCTAAAAGGTCTTCGTACTATATGGAAACAAGGAAAATAAGTAGTACATGTCAAAGCTTTGCTTAAGATGCGTCTTCAAACTAAGGTAATACTAATAAATTATGAAAGAATTACATTAATATTTGGACGCTATTGGCCTGCATTATCATTTGGATATATGAAGTAAATGCAAAGATCAACTTCTATATTATGTATCTTGAGGCCGAAACTCGATCAATATTTAATTAATGAGTACAATTTCATTCAACTATCCATAATAATTAGCCATACATAGCCATACAGAGGCCAAATCGCAAGCCATTTCAAGTCAATAACATCATTTTCTGGAAGACAACCATGCAGAGGCCAGATTCACAAACCAGATCAATTCAATAACATCAGTTTCTGGAAGTCAACTGGCCAACAATCAAGAATTTGATAAGAAGCTGATGCTGTTGGATTGTGAGATTGCCTCAAAATTGGAAGAGACCTTGCAGAAGCTATACATGTCGCCATGAAGGACTAAAATATATCAATCGATTAAGAGAAAATCCAAGGTTAAAATTGTCTCATTCAGGAGAGAAGCCAATTTTGTTTATGCTACAATAATTTAAGGTCAAGGGACAAGACATGCTTGTAAAACTATACACATCTGGATAACTGCCCAATGATGCTGACGGGTTGGCACATGTAACCCCTCTCTGATCATTATAATTTATATGAAAAACTTCAGCAACTTTTTCGTAATAACCAAAGAGTGAATTGGAGAAGAGAGATATTTGGACAAGATATATGTAAAAATGACAGCTTGCCCAGCTTTATTCCTCTGGCCAGCAATAGAAATCATGGCTACCCAAGCCCTTCAAAAGTACAACTACAAGAAAAATAAACCATAGAATATGAAAATGTGCATCAGGTGATCTCTAAATTCATTTAAAACCAGCAGATCCAGATAACCAATATATTTTAGTGAAGGAAAAAAAGCACACTAAATTCTCGCAAAAGCCAGTGAACTAGCAACAGGCAGATTCCATGATGGGGAGGCTTCACGCTTTGTCTCTAAGCACCTACAGAAGACCTTGGAGAGACTCAGATGGTTTAAATCAGGTTGATCTCTGCACCAAACTCATAAATCCAAATATGTGGTGATACACTTTTAAAAAATTGAAACGGTAGGTTTTGGGCTTCCTCTAAGAAAAATTAGATAATAAATTTACAGTTTCAAACAATTGGGTGGGCTTGAATCATCTTAATCTCTGCACCAAATTCAGAAATCTAGAAATCTACAAGTGTGGAGAAATCTACAAGTGTGGAGAACGTAGCTAAAGAAATCTTGTATTTCATAACCTCATCTCTTTCAAGGAGATCTTGCTGATGAACAAACTCAACCAAATTTGATATATCCAAATCCAATTAATTATTAAGATATAATACCAAATAATTCACCAGTACAAGGGTCGGTGAGGTTCCCCCTGATTGGAACTTCTTCCAAGCCAAATTCATGAACATTCTAGCTCCATGATAACAACCCTGAAAACTTAAGACACAAGAAACTAATATAATCTAAAACTGAGGTTTGAGATTAATGGCTGGAAAGAGGTGATAAATAGAGAAAATAATCTCTAAGAGTCCTGTGACATAGAGTTGATAAATAGAGAAAAGAGTCTAGAGAAATAAAAAAAGAAAATGTAAGGAGCAGAGATAGAATACCTGTCATGATGAGTTGAAGACACTATTAAAGAGTAAAGAGAAAGAAAAGACTGAAGAATAAATACTAGATAGACATGTCATGAAAGAGAAGAAAGGGCATTACTGTTATGAACTGAGCCATCCATTTGGCGAAGTAAGGCAAAGACTTTTAGCAAAACTGCAATCGAAATCATAAACTAACTTTGGCGTGAGATCTAACAAGAACCAATTTCACATTGTAACGGACTGTTATAACTTATCACTTTGTGTGTGGCTTATTTGTTTGAAAGATCTTAGTTAGAATATTTGCAATCCACATATATAAATCTAAACTCTACACAAATTACAACCAAAGTTCTGTTATTGTTTAAAAGCCCATACAAGAGTCAATATATGTGCAGTATATAGTAAGATCAACATTACAATGCTCTGGAATATCTACAACAATCGTAATGGGCCTACATTTCTTTCAAAATAGAGAGTAAAAATTTGGGATGAAAATCCAAAATTTACATTGTGGGGAGTAAAAATGGCTACATGGTTAAGGCCTTAAATAAAATATCACATACCCTTTCATTCACTTCTTTCTGGTGTAGTGCTTGTGCCCCTCCATTTTTCCTGAATGGAAGTGGGTGAGCCAATGTACATATGGCTGAACAATTTATTAGTCTCCATGACATCATTAAAGGAATTATACAAACTGATATTCTCTTGAGTGAACCCATCATATCCCAACCATTTAATTTCCTGCAGCGTAGAGGATAAGGGAATTTCATTATATATTGTGGTTACAAGTGCTCTCGTAGACATGTATGCAAAATGTGGAAGTCTACGCAAGGTAGGTGAAGGTTTTGACAGATTGCGTCAAAGAGATTGATTTCTCATGGACTGCAATGCTTGCAGGATATGCACAAAATGGATTCATCGATAAGGCTTTAGATACTTTCAATCAGATGTAATTATCACGTGTAAAACCAAAGTCCACAACCTTTTCCAACATCATCCCAGCCTATGCCAAAATAAGAGCTTTAGAACAGGGTATGGCCGTCCATCATTTAAACTAAAGAAATTTGCATCACAAAAGGGTCCAAAAATGTGCTCATTTGAGAACATATGAGTCAAAAATTGTTATAATTTACTTTATCTCAATCATTTAAATAAACTCAAGATATGTGCATCACAAAAGGATCCAAAAATGTGCTCATTTGAGCACAATGAAATTCAAAAACTATTGCAAGTTACGTTTGCTCAATCATTTAAATAAACTAAAGAAATTGGCATCACAAAAGGATCTACAAATGTGCTCATTTGACAACATTGCAATTCAAAAACTGTTCCATTTTTACTTTCTCTCAATCCTTCAAACAAACTAGAGTAATTTGCATTAAAAAAAGATCTAAAAATGTGCTTATTTAGCATCAGATTTTAGGATCCAAAAATGTACTCATTTGAGCACAATAAAATTCATTAACTGTTGCAAGTCACGTTTGCTCAATCATTTAAATAAACTAAAGAAATTGGCATCACAAAAGGATCTACAAATGTGCTCATTTGACAACATTGCAATTCAAAAACCGTTCCAGTTTTACTTTCTCTCAATCCTTCAACAAACTAGAGAAATTTGCATAAAAAAAAGATCTAAAAACGTGCTCATTTAGCATCAGATTGTAGAATTGAGAAAGGATTACAATTGAGAAATTTGCATCACAAAATGATCTAAAAATGTGCTCATTTGGTATAAGAATAGCTCATGAAAAACAACGGATTTACATATAACAAGCAATTGCGTGATATGTACCCCTACACTGCTTTCAATTGAAGGAAAATTCTTCAAGATTAAGCAAGAATAAACAATGTACCTTTTGGCAGAGTGAAACAGAGATGACAGGAAATGCATCTTTGCACGATGCCTCCAAAGAAACTACTCGCATGGATTAAGGCCTAGAAATTTCACATGCTGACTCTCTCCATTCACTTGCAAGCTCAAGAACGGAGCTCCTGGAGTTCTAGGGGTTGGGGTGCAGATTGAACTAGAGTGCTAGTCGCAGATAATAAAAAACTAGGCTATAGCGCCGCTTTTGAGAGACTTAGAAGCCTACTCGCCATCACAAATTTTAGAGTATTCAGCAAATTAACAAATTTCAGAAAAGTACACCCAATTTATAGTCACTGGAAACAGCATGGACATTTCTTTTGAAACCTCACTCGCAGGGTTAAACACCCACAATAGGGGATCCAAAGGAAAACATGGATAGAAACACAACAGCCCACTTGATGTCATCAATTGCATGAAATCTCCATTTAAAAAAAATACTACCTAAGCCCTCACGAGAAAAAGAAACAATGAGAAGATTACCCATTGGGGAATTGAAAGAGCGGAACTCATATTGGTAGGGCTATTTGTAACTGCTATGAACTCAGTGAGTATGAACAAAATCTAGGCTCATGCCATCTGTCGTGTTGAACTATTTCCTAATTACCGATACATGCAAATGACACTTGGAGAACATACTAGCCACGTGAAATGTTTGGAACATGTCATTTTCCCACCTTAAAATCACCCGACCGGATTTTCTGTGGAATTTTGCAACGAAGAAAATGAAAATACCACCGAGAAAAATGAGGATAGCCAATAGGGAAGAAGAAAGTAAAAATGAAAAATTCACTTTAATAGAATTTTTTTCTGAGAGCTTAGGTTAAACAGAAATTGCACGATTTCCAATGGGAAAACTAATATGAAAAGGCGACTGAAAACATAAGTCTCCTGCCTTAAGGGCAGGGACTAATAAGAACAAATATTGGGCTCCCAATTGGGTTTTTTGATAGGTAGCCCGTGAAGGAGACAATACCATATTAAGCATGTTATTTTGGGTTGAATAATCATATGCCAAAGGCTCATCAGTATTTTAGACCGAGTAGGGGAATCAAGTTCGAGGCTCTAGGAAGAATTGAGGTAGTTAAGGATATCTTTGGAATCAGTGAGGAGTTTATATACATTATTTTCTTTGGTAGATGAGAGTAGGGTGCCATCTGTCCATTTGTACTGATCGATTCTATCCATTTCCTCTCCACATTGCGTAGGTAGATTTAAAACAGAACATGCTTCTTTGATCACAGAATATGTTCTCCATTGAGATTGGGGAAGATCAAAATTAGCTTGTAACTGCTACCAACTAATAATATGTCCATTTTGAATGACATATACAAATTTTATAATGCCTTTACTAGCCCATTTTTTTGTTGAGAAGCCTTGAAGCAATGCCAATGGCTTTTCTGTAAAGGAGAGATTCCACTGTATATATCTCTCACTGCAAAGCTTCATCTTATCGTCCAAAATATTTTTATTTGTGACCAGATTGTTAGTAATCCCCAAATTTCCATTTTGACTTAAATACATTGGAGCCTTCCACTTTAAGTTCATATTTCCTACTAACAAGTCATTTATGTTTAGGCCCTTCCAAGATTTAGCTATAAGGGTGGTAACCATGGCAATATTTTTTCTTATTAGTACCTTCCATGGCTCATCTCCATGTTTTGCTTTAGCAATCTATTTAATTGATAGGAAGGTATCCTATGTTCTCAGATCTTTAAGCCCCAGATCACCTATCTCCTTAGCCATAGTATACAAAATCCAACTGACTGCATGATGTTTCTTGTTTCACTTACCATCCAACCATAAGAAGTCTCTAATTTCCTTTTTTCTATATAGTTAATCTATGCCTAATTGAAAAACCAAGCTGATGCATAATATATAGTGTAAGAAGATAGAATTTTTTGGCAAATTTGAAATCTTCCTGCGAGGGAGAGGTAATGGCCATTCTATTTCCCTATTTTTTTTTTGTCAATTTCCCCTTTAATCCAATCCCACATTTCCTTCAGGTTTAGGTTGACTGAAAATGGGATACCTAGGTATCTTACTAGATGGTTGGGGCCTCCCCAACATATTGAGTGTTTGTTGCACCAAATTGGAGGAGAATCATCCCATCATAGCATGGTGTATTTAGGTAGGGAGACCTTACTACCAGGGGAAAAGAAGCAAAAACATAACTTGGTCATAAGATGATTGATATTTTCCTCTACTATTTCAATAAGTATAGTTGTATCATCTGTAAATTGAATTTTTATGAGTTCATCACCATTAGGTAGAATGATACATATGAACTTTGGTGAGATCATGTCATCTCTTAGTAAGTAGAATAGGGAATCTTCTGCTATAAAAATAGAGATGGTACAATTGGGCATCCTTGCCTTATAGACCTTGAGAGGAAACATTTATTAGGTCTATTAACATTCACTTCTACTATTTTTGTTGCATCAACCATCAAAGTTATGATCATCTCGCAGAAGAAAATAGGAAACCCCAAGCTTTCTAACATCATCATAATGAAATTTCACTCAATTATATTATAGACCTTTTCATAATCCAATAGCACCATGCATGTGTTTTGGTTATAATCTTTGGCCTAATCAAATTCCTCCCAACAAGTAACAAGGTTTTCTAAAATATATCTCCCTTTATCAAAGCATGTTTGTGTAGTATTGATGACCTTAGGTACGAGATTTTCTATCCTCGGGGATGGCATATTAGCTAGTATCTTATAAGAAAAATTTAAGAGCATTATTGGCCTCCAATTTTTTATTAAGGTTTTGTCCCCTTCTTTCAGGATAATATTGATAAGCCTTGAGTTAAAAATGGAACCCAAATATTTATGTTAAATAGCCTCAAAACAGACTTGTTATAGATCTTCAACCATCCATTCAATGTTGATCTTATAGAATTCAATTGGAAGACGTTTAGGCCCCAGTTCTTTATCATTAATCATGTGTATGATAGCATTTTTTAAATCTCATCTATAGATATATATTTGTTAAGAAGGTCAACATGCTTTGTTGTCACCTTATTTTGGATAATATTCCCGATAGTGTTTCTAGCTGATTCCATGTTCTTCTTTACATCCTCAGAGGAGAAAAGATTAAAGTAGTATGATGCAAAGGCTTTTAGAATATCCTCTTGGGAGTTAAAGGTATTACCTCCATCACAAATACAATCTATCATATCTTTATCCTCCTTGAATTTGAGGATTTTAAAGAAGTACTTTGTTCCTCTATCTCCATGAGATAAGCAGTTAACTCTTTCTCTTACTTTGGCGCCTTGAGTTTTAAGATTTTGCAACCTTCTCAGATTATATCTAGTTTGGGTTAAGGAGGCCAATGCTTCTAAGACTGGGGGGTCATGTTGCATTATGTCTTCTACCAGACATAGTTTATAATGGAGTTCCACTTCATTTTTCCTGTTGTCTTTAGAAAATTTCTTACCCACAACTTCGAAGATGGATTTCCAACTACTAACATTTTTATTCTATCGATCTATAGAATTATGATGTGGTACCACACTTGTGTTATACCATCTAATGATATTGATTGTAGATTTCTTATCCTGGTCACATTATAGTTGTTTATTGAGGGAAAACCCAACCTTTCCCCTCATCACATAATTTGAGATTTTGAGTGGAAAAATGGTGGTCATAATTGGATGATGATCAGGTAGTGTGTAAGGAATTACATATATAGAGAACTCATTAGAGTATTTATTGAAGCTGAATTACATAGAATCTATATAATCTAGAGTAGATCCTCTTGTCCCCTATCTGTAAATTTGACCAGGTGAGCCAAATACCCTTGTAGATGGCCTTTTTTCCAACAAGGGGTTCAAATAGTTTCATTTTGTTGATTCAAATACTAGTAAACCTTTTTATTTCCCTTCCATTCAAATTTGGATTCACTAGATTTTACTTGAGCTCTTTCAATCATATTGAAATCACCACCAATGTTCCATGGAATATCTTTCAAAGTGGTCATCCATTTACACAGTTCAATTCTATCCCTATGATCATTGAGTGCGTAAACATTACCAAGTCCAATCTATGTGCCATTGTATAAGATGTAATCTAAACCATCGTATTAGAGGGAGACCAATCGCAATCAATGATGTGCTTTTTCATCTTAGGTCCTAATAAAATGGTAGCACCTCCCCAGCCCTGGAGATGATTCTTTCTAGATGCATCTAAGATTGATGTCTAGGGTAAACCCTACTACTTTGAATTCTTGTAAGAAAAGGAAGTCAATATTTTTCTAGATCATTAAGAATCTCTTGATAACATATTTCCAGTCAAGGGATTCAAGTGTTGGGAAAATGTGTCTCAACCTTGTAGTTGCTTATGACAGCTATTTTTAGTAAGTTAGTCATTTTAGCACAAAAATTTTCCAATTTATTTCCTAGAGGTTCATTTTGGATATATAAGCATGTCAGCAAAGCTTCATGGCAAGATCAGGTCTGGTTTTGAAGATATTAAGTTTTTCATTTTTTGACGGGGTCATATGAAAACATTGAACTCAATTTTGAAGGCCTTAGAGGATCCAAAAGGGGTCAAAATTTTCCCAATGTCTTGGCTATAGAGCACTTTGTGGCATTTCCAAAATGGGGTTATACTAGCCAATCAAGTACACGGGTCACAAGTCATGGTATCCAAAATTTGGGTCTCCTGAAATAGGAAATGTAAAAATGCATCGAATATGTAAATTGTTGGAAACTACAATTGAAACAATTCTTATATTGTCATTGATGTCAAACCTTAACTAGTAAGACAAGTTCTATCTTGTAAACTGCCATATCAATTGATTGATGAAGAAGATGTGAAAAGAGGAGATAACAAGAAGACCTAGTGAAATGGTTGAGTTACGTGGAACTACAATGGGTACTTGATGAGATTGCACCTTGACAAGGTAATATGTTGTTTATCTTTTACACCAAATGAAGTTTAGATGACTACAATTTTAGTCTTGACTGAGCAACATAGTAGAAGTTAAGGAACTTATATTTGTGCCGAGTGATGGAAGTGTTGACCGAGTGCCAGTACATGTCGAGAAAATTTAGTGTCGACCGAGCATCAAAATTTACCAAGCATCAGTGAATTACCGATTTATCTAGGGATGACCAAGTGGTAGAACACGTGATGCTTGAGTGTCAATATTTTGACAGTTTGAGAAAGATTACAGATCCCAACCGACATAGTTGATTTCTTGGGATATGTAAAGTATATTTAAGATAAGGATGATCATTGTGGAGAATTAAATGAGCATTTAATATGTGTTTAACCATTTTTATGTACAAATTCAAGAAGGATTTTTGAGGTGTGTTCTACAAGGTAGAAGAAAACAAAATATTGGAAGGAGTCATTGGATCTGACCAAAGCCTAAGATCTATAGTGATGGCTAAGCGGCAAAAGATTGGGCTACCTGATCATATATGAATAAGATTAACCTAATTTTAGGTTATGTGTGTAGAGACTAATTCAGTTGATTGGCAAATCTAAGAAGAAGGAAGAGAAGGCTAAGAAGAGAAATATAGGACAGCATAGTGGTGATTTATTGAAGGAATTTTGAGCAGATCTGAGTGATAGAGATGACAATGGAGGCCAGTCAGTGAATTAGAATTTGAGCTATAATCAAATCTATATTTTCAAAGTGAGTTGTATGTTTCAGATCACAATTATTGTTACTTTCTAACCATTATATCAGTTGAAAAATCCTTTTAAACAATGTTGACCTAACAATCATATTGTAAATCCTTTAATAAAGGTGATATTCTAATGGAATGATCTAAGACCTCCAACAAGGCTCACTTTTAACAGGGTGATTAAATCCTTTAATAGGGTCACACCTAATAATGTGTATTATAACCTTTAATAGGGTTGGTTCCTCAAAGAGCTCATTACTCATGGTTTTTCCCATATTGGGTTTCCATGTTCAATACTAGTATCATACTTCTGTGAATCATATTTGATGTGTTGTACTATTAAGAGTTTTATATTCTGTAAGTTGATTACTTTAGGACTATGGACTACAAGTTTATGTTGCTGATTATATGTTATAGAGACTGAGTGGATTGTTGAGTAGATCTAAGTTGGTGTAAGTGATTGAAAGTTCAATTGGTATATGTGGACCTGAGGATAACTTATTCACACCCCCCCCCCCTTAACATAAATGAGTTGTAAAAGAGAGTTACACATATTGGTGTGTGTATTGACACATCATAGGGAATCTTTG
>MU225190.1:24492-56652 GCA_018584345.1 Thuja plicata | reverse complement strand
CCCATGGTTTTGTAATACTGTTTTGTAGTTTATTGTGTTGTATCTCGTATATAGTAGGTGCGTGAGATGGAGGTTTTGTGTAAGAGTCTACTTTATAAATATCTCTGGATCTCTGATCAACGATACTCCTTAAAGAAGCTTTCTCTTCATGTATATTGTAATATGTTTTTAATTGTTGAATAATACATCAGTTTGCTTTTGGAGTGTGGGGTTTTTCTCTCGAAAGGGTTTTCACCTCATAAATATTTGTGTTGTGGTATGAATTTTATTTATCCTTATATTTATTTTTCGTAATTTTCTTGAATTGTTAAAATGATCTGAGAACTTTTTTACATTATTCTCCCCTTAGGGTTAGTGTAGGAAGTTGTCCCACTACTTAACATCCTTACAAGTGGTATCAGAGCCTAATCACCTTTGGTTCAATAGTGGGTTGTTGGATTTTTTAAACTAATCCATATTTGAGTGGGAGCTTGCATAGAAGATACTTTATGATCTTGTTGCAGGAATTTATAAATGGAAAGCTCTTAAGGGAGGATAGAGGTGGAGAAATTTTCACGAAATAACTTTGAAATATGGAAGCCAAAGATGGAGGATCTGTTAATAGATTGAGATTTGTGGGATGTCATTGATGTGAATGTCTTGATACCTATAGATTTGGATGAGGCTATTAAATATGATGTCATGGACTGTAAATCCAAGGGTTTATTAGATTGTACTAGCTGACTGAATATGTTCTAATCAATATCCATGAAGACTAAAAAGAAGCTTTAGAATAATCTTGGTGAGATGTATCAAGTGAAATATTTAGTAAATAAGATTTTCTTTAGGAAGAAGTTTTATTCCTTGAGAGTGGAGGAGGGTGGACAAGTTATAGACCACCTAGAAGCATTAAATATGTTGGTGGATTAGTTGGCATCCGTTGGTGTCAAAATGGATGAAGAGGATAATGTCATATCCTGCTTTGTTCTTTGCCTCATTTGTGGGATTCACTTGTTATGGATATTGGTAATACTTCTATTGTTTTGAGGATGGAAGATGTGGTGGGTTATTTTCTTTCTGAAGAGATGAGGAGGAAGGTATCCACCAGTTCCAAGGAATCCCTAGTTTCATGTGGAAGACCTAAAGAAAAAGGAAAGAATAATGAGAAGCGTAACAATTCTAAATCCAAAGGGAGATCTAAATCTCCTAGAAAGTCCAAAGTCATTTTCTAGAATTGTGGTAAGCCTGGTCACATTTTTTAAGGACTGTAAATAAGAGAAGAGGAAGAAAAATAAGAAATTTGATTATGATTCTGAGTTTGAGAAGGAAGATGGTGATGCGTTCATTACAGATTTGGCCACTCATACACGTGATGATGCATGCCTAATTGACTCAAGTGAATCCTTTCATATGAGCTCTAATAGATATTGGTTTTCTGAATATGAAGAATTTTTGACAGAGGTAGGGTGTACTTAAGTGATAATTCTTATTTAAACATTGTTGGTCGTGGTAAAGTAAAAATATGGTTTCCTGATGGTAAAATAAGAAAGATTAGTGGTGTGTTACATCTCCATGGTATAAGAAGAAATTTTTTTTCTATTAGCAAACTGATAGAGTCAGGTATGCAAGTATTCTTTTCTGATGCAGGGTGCAAAATGGTGAGAGACCTTCTATGGCGGTTGCTAGAGGTGTCAGAATTGGCACCTTGTATAAACTAGATGCATACACTGCTGAGTTTAATAGTACTTCTATGGAGACCAAATCTGCAAATACTTCATTGGAAAAGGTAATAGTTTCACCTATAGCAGATGATAATGAATTTTGGGTCCCTAAGGGTTCTTTTTCTTCTAAATAAAAGTTTCCTGCAGATAAGACTATGTTGTGGCACCAAATACTTGTCCACATTAGAGAAAAGGGTCTAAGGACCTTGAAAAATAAAAACCTTGTTGAAGGTTTGAATGATTACAATCATCGCTTTGATTTTTGTGACCATTGTATTTATGGAAAATAAAGTCGCATTCAATTTTACTTGAGTTCTCATAAATCTTGTGTTGTGTTGGATCTTATTTATTTTGACGTGTCTAGTGTTGTTGATGTTCCTTAAATTGGAAAATACACATATTTTTTTTCATTTATTTATGATTATAGCATAAGGACATGGGTATATTTTATAAAGAGTAAATCTGATATTTTTCAGTCGATTTAAGGAATTTAAAGAAATGGTTGAATTATAGAATGGAAGGAAAATAAAATTTTTGAGAACTGATAATGGTGGTGAATTTTTCTCTAATTATTTTGATAGATTCAATAAAGATTGTGGCATTCATAGGCAGAAGAAAAATTTGTATTCTCCACAACAGAATGAAGTTGTAGAAAGGATGAAGAGGATGTTGATGGAGAAGGGTAGGAGTATGTTGAGTGGTGCTGGCCTTGAACAAAGATTTTAGGTTGAATTTGTTTCCACTTCTTTCTACCTGATTAATAAGCCTCCTTCATAATATTTTGTTAATAAAACACATATGGAAGCATGATCAGGCCATAAGCCTTCATCGAGACATCTTATAGTTTTTGGCTATGAGGCATATGCATATGTGCAAAAGGAGAAGAAAAACAAATTGGAGAACAAGGTTTTGAAATGTATCTTCATCAGCTACAGTCATGGTGCAAATGGATAAAAGATTTGGGACCCTATTGCACAGAAGGTAATTCATAGTAAAAACCTTATTTTTAGAGAAATTAAGCCTTCTTTAGTTACATTACACCCTGAACAAACTAAAAATGATATAAATGAATATTTCATTCAATTTCCTTCTATGCCTGAGAATTTTTTTCAAACCGAGGCCCCAAGATAGACAAGAAGTTGAGGAGAGCTCATCTAGCTCTGAATCTTCAGAAGAGGAGGAAGAACCTCCAAATCAGCTTGTTTGAAGGTCAACAAGGTAGAGACGTGCACATGATGATTGTAGATATATTTTTTCCTTGAATACTAGTGTTTATGAACCTAGATCTGTAGAAGAGGAACTAGCTATTGATGGTGCATAATACTAGAAGATTTCCTGATAGAATAGTCCCTATAGTGTGCTTGCACAAGCCTAACTAGGACTCTCACTGTTCCTATCCTTCACAAGATCCTACCCTCTCTTTTAGCACCTTCCAAGCCCTTTCTTAACTTTTTTGCTTCACTTAGGGGTATCTATCAACAAAGTTTACTTCGATCCTTTACTCCTTCTTGGAAGAATCCAAGTGCTTTCTTGACTCCTCTTCATAACAAGTGTTTCAGGGGGTGTAATCCATGCTTGGGAAACTTCTTTAAATCCACATGATCCCATTTAGATAGGGCATCAAAAATTTCCCAAATGATCTCAATACTCTTACTGAATTTGGTCTTTTAGGCCTAATAGTCAATTAGCCCTAATCAACTATTTTTCACACTTCTTTCACAACTTTCCCAAATAACCCCCAAAAAAAGTTGATATTCGGATACATTTTTCAAGAAATTAAATATTTTGTAGGTCTTAGGGTTCTAGGGTCTCCATATAGTGGATTCCTAGAATTAAGGGCCAATAGAGCTAATTGGGCTATTCTAGTGCAGTTTGGTGATTTCTACTTCAAAATATATCTCAATGGATTGGATAAGGCCTAATCTTAGGAGGTATATGTAGGACCTTTTTTCTCACAAAACCATACTTGGTTTCATCCTTGAAATCATTTCCCTACAATCAAACACCATTAGTTCTTTGGCAAACACCTAACCAGGTGCATAGGACACACCTAGGGCTTGCCACTAAAAATATCTATCTTGCTTCTCAGAAATCCTCCATTCATATTTACACTATAAGAGGCTCCCCAACTATATTCCTCTAGACTATAATCAAATGCATATTTGGATTCTTTGGGGGAGCTATTTTTCTCAAATCTGCTCTATCAACACCAACAACTATACAACTTATAAAAGAATTTACAAAACTAAACAAATGAACTCACAAAAACTTCAAATAAAAATAAAAGATGCTTGAAACTATCCCTACTTCATGAATGAAACAAAATATATTTCTATTAAATCCATCTACCAACACTAATACACAAAAGTAGGCGACTGTGCAAACAAATCAGTAAACAGAGCTTTCTTTGTAATTCAAAATCTCACACTACATCCTCTCACCTCGATAAATGGGCATCTTCATGGATAAATATAATTTTCCCATGATTTTAGGTAGTTACACCAACCACCTATCATCACACACTAAAGGGAATCCAATATTGCAAAATGTTGTCATGCAACTTTTAAAAGTTGCAAATGTTGTCATGCAACATTTTGACAACTTTTTGATTTTTTCATCTAACTTAATTCTATGACCTCTAAATTATCAAAAAGAATGTAGAAACATTATAGAGGCCATATTAGGCACAAAAATAATCCTTTCTAAGCCTTCTAGTCTATTAGACCCAAATTCCCACTTTTAGACATATCTAGCACTTAAACACTAACAAAAGAAAAACTACAAGAATGGATTGATCCTAGTCTAATCCATCTTAAAAATAACTAAAAAGACCTTCTAGGTAAAAAAAAAAAAAAGAATACTGACTGGGATAAGCTCAGTACAATCTACATCAATATTTAGAACTAGGGATTGGCCTAGGTGCTCCTGCACCATTCTCCCCAAATAAAAGATTTCAATCCATCCTTGGATTGAGAAAGTTGGAATCAATTCCCAACTTCTTAAACACTGTCTCCTTGATCCAAGTGGCTTTTGCATCTCTTTGGCCATTCCACTTTATGAGATTTTCATAGTAAGTCCTTTGTCTAGTTTTCTTATAGGCTCTGCATCCAGTACCTTCTTTGCTTTCTTGGATGGTGAAGGGGTTAAGTTTAGGTCCTCTACTTCTTGTATGACCTCAGTAAGGCTCTGATATGGATTTGGAGTACACCCCTTATAAAGGACTAGATCTACAACATTGAAGACCAGAGACAAATCAATATCCTCTGGGAGCTCAATCTTATATGCATTGTTTCCATATTTGGCTATAATAGTACATGGTCCTATTCTCCTCATCTATAGCTTTTTGGGAACTCCCTTCTATAATATTGCCTTGTTCAAATGGACCATAATAAGATCCCCCACCTGGAATTGGACTTATTTCTTCCTTTCATCCATCTTTTGCTTTATCTTTGCAGTGTTCTCTCTCAAAGTTTTTCTTACTAATTCATGCACCTCTTTCATGGAGTGTGCAAAGTCTTCTGCATAACCACTTCTCTTAGCTCCATCTTTTAACTCTTTGAGTTCAAATATCCCTCTAGGGTGTAGTCCATAGACAATTTCAAAGGGACTCCTTCTAGTAGTTCTATTGACAATATCATTATATGCATATTCTACCTATCCTAAGAGTTGGTCCAAAGCTTGACAATACTCCTTAGTGATACACCTCAATAGGTTCCCTAGACTTCTATTCACCACCTTAGTTTGACCATCTGTTTGAGGGTGATATGAAGACCCAAAGGATAGATTGGTTCCCAATTTTTTCCACAGTATCTTCCAAAAGTGACTCATGAATTTTGTGTCTCTATCTGAAACTATTCTCAAGGGTAACCCATGGATTCTCACAACTTCCTTGAAGAATAAGTGTGCAATGTGAAAAGCATCATGAACTATCCTTCAAGGGATAAAATGAGCCATTTTACTGAATCCATCCACTATGACATATATACTGTCAAATCCTTGTTTTGTCTTTGGAAATCCTACAACAAAGTCCATGCTCAAACATTCCCATGGCCTACTTGGAATGTGGAGAGGTTGATAAAGGATTGCATTGGAGGATGTGCATTTGGCTTTATGACACACAACACAAAACTCCACATACTTTTTGATATCTAAATTCATCTTTGGGCAAAAGTAAAACCTCTGCATGAACTCTTGGGTCTTATTGACTCCAAAGTGACCACTAAGTACCCCATTATTCTTCTCTTGAATCAAATTTTCTCTAATTGACTCTCTAGGGACACATAACTAACTTCCTTTAAATAATAAGTCACTTTTCATAGTATATTCAAAAAAATCACCATGGAAATTATTCTTATGTTCTTTACATACCTTGTATATCTCTGCAAAGTCTTAATCCTCTGCATACAAGTCCTTAAAAATCTCAATGCCCATGCTCTGCAGTTGTACTTCTTGTACTATCAGAAGTCTCCTACTAAGTGCATCAGCCACCTTGTTCTAAAATCCTTATGCTTGATGTTGAAGGTGTAATATTGCAAGTACTCCACCCATTGTATGTGCTTGTGACTGAGCTTGTCTTGGGAGTTCAGAAAACTAAGTTCATGGTTGTCTGAATACACCGCAAATTCCATGGGAAGAAAATAGTGCCTCCATTTTATTATTTCTTGGGCTAGAGCATACATCTCTAATTCATAAGAAGAATACTTCCTCTTTGCATCACTGAGCTTCTAACTGTGAAAATCCATGGGTCTCCCTTCTTGGCTTAAAACTACCCCAATAGCAACATTGATAGCATCATGTACTTAACTGTGAAAAGTTTCTCAAAACTTGGAAATGTTAAGATGGGTTGAGTGGCAATCTTATTTTTCAAAAACTCAAATACTTGGTTAGCTTTCTCATTCCGTACAAATTTAGTTTTCATCCCACCTTTTATGGTATCCAACATAGGAGTAAAAATTGCACTAAACTGTGTAATGAATTTCCTATAGTACTGAGCTAAGCCATGAAAGCTTCTCACCTTTGTTATAGTTTTGGGGGTAGGCCAGTTGATGATGGATTCTACCTTGCTTGGATCCATCTTAAGGTTTCTATTAGAAAACACAAAACTAGGATACGCTAGCTCCTTCTTTAGGAATTCACACTTATCCAAATTGATCATTAATGTTTCTTCATGCAGTTTCTTAAACACAATTTACAGATGCCTTAAGTGTTCTTCTTTAGTCCTACTAAAGATTAGGACATCATCCAAATACACTACAACAAACTTACCAATGTAATCCTTGAGCACTTCGTTCATAAGTCTCATGAATGTGGATGGGGCATTTGATAGCCAAAATGGAATTACAAGTCATTCATATAAACCTGTTGTGTTTTGAAGGCAGTCTTCCATTCATCTCCCTCATTGACCCTAATTTTATGATAACCACTCTTTAGGTCAATCTTAGTGAAATAATTTTCTCCTCCTAAATAGTCCATTAGGTCTTCTATCCTAGGAATAGGAAACCTATAAATAATGGTGATTTAGTTAATGGCTCTAGAATCAATGCATAGTCTCCACATTCCTCCCTCTTTGGGTGCTAGGATAGTGGGTACAACACATAGGCTTATACTTTTTCTAATGAGGCCTTGGTTTCAGAGCTATTGGATTTGTTTGGCAATTTCCTCATTTTTTTGAGGGGTCATCTTATAAGCAGCCTTGTTAGGTAGGGTATCTCTTCGGATATAGTCAATTTGGTGACTAATAGCTCTCTTAGGGGGTAGGCTTTCTGATTGTCCATCACTAACACTATCTTTATACTCCTTAAGAAACTTTTTTGACTCCATAGGAATCTTTGTCTTCTTGACTGTCTTCTCTACATATTCCTTTGGCTTCAAAACTAAAGCATATAATAATCCCTCTCCTTCTTTTAAAGCTTGTAGGAACTCCTTTTCACTCACTAATAGAACATTAGGGCATGTGGGCTTCACTTCTCCTTCTTCCAATAGTGGCTAGATTTTGAAAGTCACACCATCTTTCTTCAAAGAATATGCATTCTTAGCTCCATAATGCATGTCTTGTCTATCAAATTGTCATGGTTTACCTAGTAAAAGGTGACATGTATCCATAGGTATGATGTCACATAGTACCTTATCCTTATATATTCCAATTGAGAAGTCCAACCATGCTTGTTCATTCACAAGGACATGTTGTCCTTTGTTCAATTAGGTAACCTTGTATGGGTTACTATGTGGAATCCTCTTCATTTTCAGTTTGCTAACTGCCTCCTGTAACACAATATTGTCATTAGACCCTGAGTCTATGATTAATCTACACACGTTACCCATCATTTTTCACTTCACTTTGAATAGTGATCTTCTCTGGCTTGGTTCTTCTCTCACTAGTTTTTTGATCAGTGTTCTCCTTATCATAATATTGTCTCCTTCTTCTAAAGCTAAGGGTACTTTAGGGTGTTTATTTCCATCACTAGACTCCTCTTGCACAAAATTTACTCTTTTGTTACTTTCTTGGGAAGTAGAACCTTTCTCTGGACACCTATAGGTAGGATGTCCCATTTAGTTGCAGTGGTAACACTTGATGGTTGAAAAGTAAGAACCTATTCCTTTTCTATTGTTCCTTCCTCTCCAATTAGTGTTAGAGCCTCTTCCTCTATTGAAGCTTCCTCTTCTTGAACTTCCTTCTTGTTGTTCATCTAGCTTGGTCTCTCCTTGAGTCTTGGATTCTAAACTTCTACCACCATATCTACTCCTTTGGCCTCTTCCATCTCTTCCTCTACCTCTTCCTCTGGTATTGCTTGTATCTTGTTTCTTCTTCAACTTTTCTTCCACCTTTATTGCAATTTTGTGGCATCTTTGAACAATGGTAGGAGTAAGGAGACTCAACTCATCTTGGATAGTCCATCTTAGACCATTGAGGTATCTATCTACCTTCACACTCTCATCTTTTGCAAATCTTGATCTCATACATAGCCTTTGAAACTCTTCAGTGTAAGAGTTAACATCTAAGTCTTTTTGTCTTAGGCTTTGTCTCCTTTTATGTAACTAAATTTCATAGTCTTTAGGTACATATGTATCTCTAATTATTTCTACCATAGCCTTCCAAGTAGAAATGGTTCTCTTTCATTCGTTCTCTCTCTAATCTTGGATAAATTTCCACTAAGTGAGTGCAGACCCTCTAAGTATTTCCTTATCTACCTTTACAATCTGAGCTTCAGTTACGCCATCACACTCAAAGTGATTCTCAAGTCCTTCAATCCAATCAAGGACTACCTCTAGTTCCATCTTTCCACTAAAGGCTGGAATTCCTTCCAATTCTTTCCCACTCAAAGCCTTCAATTCTTTTAAGAATGGTTCCTCTATGAGTACAGGATTTGGTTTAGGGACCTCATCCTCAATTTCTACCTCTTTGCACTTTCCTTCCACTTTGTCCTTGACTTCTTCATTCTTTTCCTCCACTTGGTCCAATTTATGCTCTAATTGGGCCAATCTCTCTCTGCAAAACTTATTCTCTTCGTCTTGATCATCCAGTTTATTTGAAAGTTCTACATTGGTCACCATTGTAGGCTCACCTACTAATTCTTCTAGTTGAAACATTCACCACAAGCCAAATCTTATTGGATCTGATACCAATCTAATAGAATAGTCCCTATAGTGTGCTTGCACAAGCCTAACTAGGACTCTCACTATTCCTAGCCTTCACAAGATCCTACCCTCTCTTCTAGGAGCTTCCAAGCCCTTTCTTAACTAGTGTAGGACTTCTCCAACACCACTCTATGAGTTGGTAAGTTTTGTTCTTCACTTAGGGGTATCTATCAACAAAGTTTACTTTAATTCTTTACTCCTTGGAAGACTCCAAGTTCTTTCTCAAATCCTCTTCATAACAAGTGCTTTAGGGGTGTAATCCATGCTTGGGAAACTTATTTAACTCCACATGATCCCATTTGGATAGGGCATCAAGACTTTCCCAAACAATCTCAAGACTCTTACTGAAGTTGATATTCGCATACCCTTTTTCAAGAAATTAAATATTTTGTAGGTCTTAGGGTTCTAGGGTCTTCATACAATGGATTCCTAGAATTAAGGGCTAATAGGGATAATTGGGCTATTCTAGTACATTTTGGTGATTTCTACTTGAAACTGTATCTCAATGGATTGGATAAGGCCCAATCTTGCTAGGAGGTTTCTGTAGGTCCTCTGTGCTCACAAAAAGATACTTGGTTTCATCCTTCCAATCATTACCTTGCAATCAAACACCATTAGTTCTCTGGAAAACACCTAACCAAGTGCATAGGACTTGCCTAGGGCATGCCACTAAAAATAGCTATCTTTCTTCTCAAAACTCCTCCACTTATATTTACACTATATAGAGGCTCCTTGACCATATTCCTCCAGACCATGATAAAATGCACGGTTGGATTCTATAGGGGAGCCATTTTGCTCAAATATGCTCTGTCAACACCAACAACTATACAACTTAAAAAACTAAACAAATGAACTCACAGAAACTTCAAATCAAAATAAAAGATGCTTGAAACTATCCCTAATTCATGAATGCAACACAAGATCTTGCTATTCAATCCATCTACAATCACTAATACACAAAAGTAGGTGACTGTGCATACAAATTAGTAAACAGAGCTTTCTTTGCAATTCAAAATCTCACACTACATCCTCTCACCTTGGGAAATGGGTCTCTTCATGGACAAATATGATTTTCCAATGATTTTAGGAATTAAGACCAACCACCCATCATCACACACTGAATGGAATCCAATATTGCAAAATATTATCATGCAACTTTTAAAAGTTACAAATGTTGTCATCCAACATTTTGACAACATTTTGATTTTTACATCAAACTTAATTCTATGACCTCTAACCTATCACAAAGGATGTAGAAACATCATAGATTCCATATTAGGCACAAATAAGCCTTGTTAAGCCTTCTAGGCTATTATACCCAAATTCCCACTTTTAGGCTTATCTAGCACTTAAGCACTAGCAAAAGAAAAACTAAAAGAATGGATTGATCCTAGTCTAATCCATCTTAACACTAACTAACAAGACCTTCTAAGGAAGAAATAAAGACTATTGACTTGGATAAGGTCAGTACAAGCTACATAAAAATTTAGAACTAGGGATTGGCCTAGGTGCTCCTGCACCATTTCCATGGATGAAGAAACAAAAAATTTGAAAAATAATGATACATGGGATCTTGTACCATTGCCTGAAGGAAAAAAACTTGTTGGTTGCAAATGTGTGTTCAAGAGAAATATTGGTTCAAATGGAAGCATTCAGAAGTATAAAGAAAGGTTGATTGAAAAAGGATACTCTAAGGTTGAGGGTGTTCATTACGGTGAGATATTCTCTCCTGTTGTAAAAATGACATCCATTTGAGTGTTTCTTTCTATTATTGATGCTTATGACCTAGAAATTGAATAAATGGACGTGAAAAATACTTTCCTTCATGGTTATTTGGAGGAGGATATTGACATGACACATCTAGAGGACTACGTAGTATAAGGTAAAATTAATTTGCTTTGCAAATGGAAGAAATATTTGTATGGCCTCAAGCTAAGTCCTAGGATGTGGTACGATAAATTTGATACATATGTGTTAAGTTTGCATTTTGAGCGATCTAAATCAGATTGCTGTATTTATTATAAATATAATGGTGGCAATTTCTTGTACACTTAGTTATATTTTAATGATATGTTAGTCATTGATAAAGGGAAAGTTATGATTATAGAACTGAAGTCTCAGCTTTCTGCTAAATTTAAAATGAAAGACCTTGGTGCAGCTAAACACATTCTTGGGATGGAAATTGAAAGAGATAGAGTGAACAAAAAGATATGGCTAGGATAGATTAAGTATGTGAAATCATTTTTACAGAGGTTCAATATGCAGGTTTGTAGGCCATTATATGTTCCTTTTACAGTTGGAACAAAATTATCTATTTCAGTCTGTCCTACATCTCCATCAGAGATTGAAGACATGAGAAGAATACCTTACCAGAGTGTAGTTGGAAGTTTTATGTATGCTATTGTCTGTTCTAGTCTAGACCTTTCCCAAGCAGTAGCAGTTCTTTCCATATATATGTCTAATCCTGGTAGAGTTAATAGTTAAAAGTTTTCAGATATTTGAAGGGTACCTTAGAATATTCTTTGTGTTATCATGGTAATATGATGGGAGACAAAATTTCCATTTATATTCATGATTGTGTTGATGCAGATTGGGAAGGCGATATTGATCACATAAGATCCACCAATGCATATGTGTTGACATTATTTGGTGGTGGAATTAGTTGGATGAGTAAGAAACGGACTATGGTTTCTTTGTCCCATACTAAATCAGAGTATATGGAAGCTACACATGCTTGTAAAAGATCCATTTTGCTTAAGAGATTGTGTTCTGACATTGGAATATAACAAGGAGTGGTAACTATCTATTATGATAGTCAGAGTGCAAATTTCCTAGCGCAGAACCTGACTTTTCATGCCAGCACTAAGCACATTGATGTTCAGTATCATTTTGTTAGATAGATGGTTGAGGATGGAAAGCTGAAGCAGGTTAAGACAGAGACTTTGATGAATGTTGTAGATTCATTAACAAATGATGTGAGCATAGAGATGCTCACGTGGTGTTCAGAGTCTATGATCCTATTTTCCCATAGCAATTAAATGATGATGTAGATACTCCCTTTACTATTTCTTGCAAGGTGTTCAACAAGTGGGAGACTGTTGTGAAAATGTGTCTCAAGATTGCAGTTACAAATGGAAGATATTTTAGTAATTCAATCTTTCCAATTTATTTTCTAGAGGTTCATTTTGGATATATAAGCATGCCAGTAAAGTTTCATGTCAAGATCGTGTCTTGTTTTGAAGATATTAAAATTTTTATTGTTGACAGGGTCATACGAACACTTTGAACTCAAATTTTGAAGGCCTTAAAGGCTTTGAAAATGGGTCAAAATTTTCCTAGGATAATAATTTTCTATCCTAGTTGTAGACTTCTTTGTGGCATTTCTAAAATAGGGTTATAATAGCCAATTGGGTACACGATTCACAAGATATGGTCTTTAGAAGTTGGGTCTCTTGAAATAGGAAATGCAAAAATGCATCTAACATGTACATGAGTTGTAAAAGGTAGTTACATGTGTTGGTGTGTATATTGACACATCATAGGGCATCTTTGATTGGAGATAAGATAGGCGCCTCTTTTTGGGATGATTTTAGCCCATGGTTTTGTAATATTATTTTGTGGTTTCTTGTATTATATCTTCTATATAGTAGGTGCGTGACATGGAGGTTTTGTGTAAGAGTCTTATAGCTTTATACATACCTCTAGATCTCCGATCGGTGATATTCCTAAAAGAAGCTTTCTCTTCAAGTATATTATAACCTGTTTTAGACTGTTGAATAACACTAGTATATTTAGGCAAATATGTGACTACATGACTAAACATTTTAGTCACACCACTAAAGTTTTTGGTCACGTGACTAAAATTGATCATATTCTACTAATTTACAAGTATAGATGACTAAATAAGTGAGTAATTTAGTCACCAGGTAAAATCACAAGGTTAACCAAATAAAAGTGACTAAATAAACTACCAAATAAATAACTAAATACAAGTGACTAAATAAACTACTAAATAAATGACTAAATAAACTACCAAATAAATGACTAAATAAATTACCAAATAAACGACTAAATATATAGTCACCTAAATAAAAATGACTAAATAAAGGACCAAATAATTGACTAAATAGTTAGTTAGTAATAATCTCATTTCACCAGTAACACTTGTTTACATGAGAGATCCATCTACACCTTTCTCATGCTAGAAATCTGAATTTTAGGCAATTTGATCAAAATTGATTGATAAACACCATTAATTTAGAGATATTATAATCAGAATAAAAAGTAATAGTTTATAACATCAAACAAATTTTCAATTATGGTTTATTGTGACAAGTTGCATTTTGAATACTTCCTTTGCATAATAGGGCTAATTCATGTAGACCTATAATGGAGGATAGTTAATATAGTTAACCAGATTTTTCCAAATTAAATTAAGCATGTTGGTTTGAAGATTATATCATGTTATAACTTGGTCCAATTAATTAAATATGCAGGGTATCTGAATTAGTGAGTTGTTTGAAGACTAGTATAACTATTTTAGGAAGTTTGGGAGTTTTAAACCCAAAAAAATGTTGGGAGGGCTTGTATACCTAGAGTTATTGTTTGAAGGAAGAAGTAAAGGTAATGTTTTGAAGAAAATAATAAGTGTTGTTATTGAATATATTTATGGATTCAACTGTGGCAAAAATTTTCAATTAGCATTATCTTATATTAAAAATAAAGAAAAAAATATTTGTGAACTAGTTGTACACATCACCTAAAATAGATTATTTATTATACTACGTACTAATTACTCAACCAAAATAATTAAATAATTAAGAATAAAAATCAATTAATTAAAAATTAAAATTAAATAAACATTTTTTAATTTATTAAATAATTTATAATATTGATGGTCTGAACATGGAAAGTTTGGGTGGATAAATCAAAATCTAATATAAAATTTCACAGAATTCATTGTTTGCATGCCTAGATGTGCTTGGCGCCAAGCCGAACATTTGATTCCAAAATCCTTTTATTGGTCAAGAGAACTCGCAGTGAGCATTTGATTCCAAAATCATTCGACCCGATCAGGAGAACTCACAGGCAAAGTTGTTCGCGCACCTGAATGTGGTTGGTGCCAACCTAAATGTGCTTTCTACCCTTGCCTCTATTATAAACCTTTGCTAATATTAGATTTGGATATGATGAAAGGTAAACAATGGGCTCTATTTACCTATCACAAGTAACACAAAAATTGATTCTTAATTTATTTCGCCAGCACAAAAATTAATTCTTTATCATTGTAATAATCATAAGCTATTTGGTGATTTACATGTGATGCTCCTCCGCCACGATAACAAGAATAGAAAAGATAAAATTTAGATTCAATCACTTTGGATAAGGGCATGCTCAACATATTGCAAGGTACAAAGAAAATCTTATTTTCCTATTTAGTTGTTTTTGGGTTTCTAAGTAGCTCTTGTATTCCCTTCTTTACAAAATTGATCTTATTTTTTTTAATAGTGAAAGCTTGCTTGTACATACTTGAGTTTATATTTGAGCTTTCTTTGAAGGGGCATCAGAATTAGCTGATGTTTTGAAGTGATAGATAATGAGCATTTTGAGCAAGAACATTTGTAACATCGCCATCAAAAACATCACCAAGTATTCTTTTAACCATATCCTTTGAGGATATTGAGGATATTTTATCTTTTAAAGCTCTATCTATAAATAAAATCTTTCTAGTCTCATCGAACACCTAATACTTAGCCAGTTTACATTTAATAGAACCCAAAGTGGCTTTCTTCGTAACTTTTTTCCTATACTCTTAGCACTAGATGCATTTGTGCCTTGTCCCATGTGCCTACTATATAGTAATTCCACTAGCTTGTTCATGGCAAGAATTTCGCGATCTCTTTCTTCATCTTTCAACTTTTGGACATAATAGGAATATACTTCAGTATAATATTCCTCTATGATGTAGAGCATTGTGCAAACCTATTCATTCTTCTAATATCATGATGACCCAATCAATATCTTTCAACATCCTCTTGTTCAAAAAGACTCAAAAAATGTATTACACAAAAATGAATTAAGGCAGCTTATGCTTACTAGAAACATAAATCATAAACGAACTAATTAGAGAATTCACTTATCTGAAAACCTTCAAATTCACGGGACTTGATCATTAATATTGAGATAAGAGTTTACAAAATTTGACAATACTCAAGAGTTTGCATTTTCCAAAAATGTCTATTCTTATGAGTATCAATCAAGAGGGGGGTTTACAATGCAAAGTGGTCACTTATATAGATGTGGATCACATCTAAGTACATCTGACATGCCCCTTCATAAAAAGTTATTAAATTTTTTTTTTATAGGAATAGATTAATGTTGAACAAATGAGTAACATATTCCTCATCCTTGTAAGAATCCATGTGTTTTGCTGAAACCTCCATTGCAAACTCTTGTCGGCATATTTTGTCAGTTATCATCGACACATGAGTACATCAAATTAGTGAGCACATTAGAACACATTACAACATTATGCACAAAGAATTTTTTAAAATTGAAGAGGGCATGAAGTACAAATTTGAAGTAATATTTTGGGTAGCTTCAAGCTAACAATATGATGTAGATATTCCATAGTTAAAACCGATGTGCATTCTTCTCCATCTATTTTTTACAGAAGATAAATTTGCTAAAATGACCAAATTGTCAACATCATTACCTCTTGTACTAATATGTTATCTTTGATATAGTACGTACACAATTTTTTTTCTGAAATGCTTTAGAAACTTCATGCCAAATGCAACCCAGAGGTGAAGAGTTTGATTCAACAATCTTTACTAGCATTTTCTCTAACATACATGTATGAGAAATGTAAAATAATAAACAATGTTGTGAACTGTTTGACTGAAGTAATTAAGAACGAATGTCATTTCTTGTATGCTATGATTATATGATCATAGAGAATGATTTTGGTAAGAGGGATTTGATTTTTTTTTAAACAAATCTGACTGGCGGGAATAATACAAGAAACCCTTGCAAGGCTTGGTGTCCTATAGTTCTTGTTCGATCCCCTTTCTCTTATACTCTATAATTTTATTTTCTCATATTAAATCCGTATTCTTCACCCATGGGGTTTTCCACCCTCCATCTCCTTGTGGCATATATTACCACTAATATAATCTGATAAATGTATGCAATATATTCAGTTATCCATACAGGCAAAGTTGTGTGACAATTTTAATGCATAAATGGAAATGAAAATTTCTAGATAAGAGCTTACTTTTATTCCAAGAAATAGTAACAATTGTTTTCTATACCTATTCAAACACTCTTAATCTCATCCTCATCTATACCAGAATAAGGTGATTACATTTTTGCCTTCCCCATCAAACCCTCAATCGTAGTGTTGTCCTTATGCCAATTAATTCTACTAATTTTAAATTTTAAATTGTACTTTCAATTCTATTACCCTCGTCATAATTATTAACATTTTTTAACTCTCATGGATAGGTATTGAAGTACGTCTTGAATGTGCAATAAAGCTTGTTTGGATAGGAATTGGAGATTTTTGAAAAGGCGGGCAAGGAATTCAGAGTTTGTTGTAAAGAATTTAAAGTCAGCGAGACCCTCTACAGAAAATTCAGATGTAATTCAGAACCCAAAACATGCATATTTCATTCTGATTAGGTAAATATCAAATAAATGTAAGATATATCCTAGGACAACTCATTATATATTCTTCTTTTTGTTATGGTCTTTACTAAAAGTGACTACTTTCAATAATGATTTGGCATCTCTATTTTCAGATTTATGTGTTTTTTTTCTTTAAACCAGAAACTAAATTAATTTTGGAATTCATAAAATTAGAGATGGATCAATGTCAAAGGATGACTACAGATAAATATCATGTATATGATGAGAGAGTATCCGATGAGGGGGACATTGGTAAATATCCATGTCCATGTAAAAATGTCTTGGTGGAAAGCTGAAAAAAAGGAATGTGATTTATCTACATATGATAAGATATGGGCATAGTGGTATAAGTCCTTGGGCTTATAATTATTATGAATATAAGATAGAATGGAAAATAGTGAGAGATAAAGAGGTAACAAACATAGAAAAAGTGGCACCAAACATAGATGAAGAGGTAACAAACATAGACAAAGTGGCACCAAACATAGATGAAGAGGTAACAAACATAGACAAAGTGGCACCAAACATAGATGAAGAGGAAAAAATAATTGATGAAGGGTTTGAAGTTGATAGAATATTGGATGAGGGTCTAAATGATGATTGGGCCAAGTCAATGGTGGATGCTTTAAAGCATGTGTATGCTAATTATAAGTTAAGTCATTTGACAACAATCCTTCAAATTCTTAACTTGCAAGTGGTGCATGGTTGGACAAATGAGCGTAGATTGGTTGTTAGAAAATTATTAAGTTCATTGCTACCAGCTGACTCCACATTTCCAACAAAATGAAGTTAATGTTAAAATCAGATCAGCAAGCTTGGCTTGGCGCATGAAAACATCCACACATGTGTGAATGGTTGTGTATTATCTTGCAAAAAGCTTGTAAATGAGAGTGAATATCCAAAATACCATGAAGCGAGGTATAGACAAGGGTTTAAATCAACTATTATTCCTAGAAAGGTTCTTCGCCACTTTATGATAATCCCACGATTACTCAGAATGTATAGGTGCAGAGACATTGCTGAACTTATGTGGTGGCATGCTCAAAATAAGAGCACTAATGGAAAACAATGACATGTGCCAGATTCTAAGACATGGATAGAATTTGATAATAGATGGCCATATTTTTCTCAAGTTCTCATAATATAAGGTTGGGTTTGTCTCTAGATAGGGTTAACCCATTCTCAAATCAAAGTACTAAATGGTCAACTTGGCTAGTGTTTCTAATAAATTATAACTTGCCTCCATGGTTAGCTACTTAACATTTTTTCTTATGTTATCATTAATTATACCAGGAAAGAAAAGTGTGACTTCAGAAATAATAGATGCTTATGATGGATTTAGTATGGAAAGTTAAGTACTGAGAGGGGAGGGGTGAATCAGTACTCCAAAAAATTTTAACAGGGTGAACCCACAATAATGGGTTACACTTTTTTGGAGGAAGCAATTCCTCCTGAAATTTGCAAAGGAGGCGGATTTAGAAAGTACATTCGATAATAGAAAGTACTTTCAATCAAAGTAGGGAATTTCAATAGAAATTAATTTCTATCAAAAGTCCTTGATTAAGGGCAATTCTAGTCAAGTAATTTTGAGAGAAAGTAGTTTCAATCAAAACCAGTTAGTTTTGATCGAAACTAGTTTCTATCGAAAGTCTCTGATTAAAGGTCATTTGCCGAGGTTGACACAAGTCTGAAGTTTTCATGGCTTTGGGGCTATGTAGGGCTTAAATAGAAGAATAAGGAGATGTCCTTTTTCATCACACAATTAATCTGAATGAGCTTTCTAAGGAATATATATTTGACAATTTTTTAATTAATTAGGCCTATGCTTTTTGACCTGCATCGAATGTAGGTGTTTTTATCAAATATAAACTTCCAATTTTAATGTTCAACAAATAATAGTAGAAAAGAGAATAATAACAGTGCCCTCTTTCTTTGAGTCTACTTTCTATCAAAAAAATAATGAATGTCGATAAATACACAACAAGTTATAAGCTATGTAGTTAAGGTATGTCAAAATTACAGTTTACTCAACTTCAAACATTCATAAAATATGAAATAATCATGATAATTTAATCAAACCAATTGCATGCCCTCCGTATGGATGTTAAAAACTAAATTTTAAAGAATCACATTAATGTCTATTTTAGAAAAAATTTATGCTCTATGAAGTCAATTTAACTCTTTGAAAATAACATTTTCAACAACATAGAAAGTTTCTGTGGGAGGAAAAAAAAGATATTCATATCAATTCAAAAAAGTAAGAAAAAAATATATTTAGAATCTTGACAGAAAATCCAAAAATAATAGTTTACTTCATCTTCTTATTTCAAACGGCTTAATGGAAATATGCATCCGAATTTGAATTTTTTTTTTCAAAATATAGAGTTTAATGTCCGTTCAGGAAAAAAAGTGTAACCCACTATTGTGGGTTCACCCAAGTTCTAATAATCTGAACATTAACCAAACTGAATACATTGCATATAATTATGATAAAATAGATAAATCAAAACATGAAAACATAGCTCATAACACCATGATTTTTGTTTAGGCAAAAATCATTGTTAGAGGAAAAAACTGCGGTAGGGATGGCACCCACAATCCTTCACTACTACAGTAAAAATGTTTCTCGGTTAGAGCTACAATGTTTATCTACTTATGATAGCTTACCCTATTAGGAGTACAAAAAGACTTATACAGTCTACCTTGCTAGAGGATTTTACAATCTCTAATCTAAGAGATGCACCATGTTAAAGGATTTACAAAATAAGACCTATTAGGGCCTGCCCAATAATGGGATTTTTACTTTTCTCAATACAATAAAATTCAATACAAATATGTTTGTGAAAATGCATCAACACATGTTATTCAAACTCTCTATGCTCAATAATTTCTTTACCTCATACTGCACTCGGTAACATCAAACTTATTCATCTTCTATGTTCTGTTGTAACTCCTCTGTACTCAGTACTTCTCATCCACTCTTCAAATTTTCAATATTTTTCCCACTTTGATTTCAATCAACTTCATCCTTTATATAGACAATGTTTTTCCTCTTAATCTTATTGATTAGGTTTTCCTTATTTTACTCTCAAATGTGAGATCATCCATATCAATAGATTCAATGTATTTGGTACTTAGTGAACCACATTCACATCACCTCGAGACTTGAGCTTTTCTTGGAGGTGGTACCATCACTTTTGCCACTCAATATTTACCATAGATCATCACCTTGAATTTTCTCAATCCTAGATCTTGTAACTAACTTCTTCTTTGTCTTTGGAATCTTCCAGATTACTGTGGCTTTGCATTAAATGTTGATCTAATCCATGTTTACAATAATTTTTCCTTGCACGGTAACTAACTTCATGACTCTGTAACATAGGCTCTCAGCTTGGTAACTATCATGCAATGCTTGGTACTTAACTCTTCTCGGTGCTTGACTCTGCTTAGTTCTCTCCTCTGCTCGGTGCTTGACTCTGCTTGGTGCTTTCCTCTGCTCGATGCTTGCACTATTTCCTTTATCAATTGACTTCATTAACTCCTTTCATTGACTAAATTATATGACCAATATGACTTTGAAAAAATAATAACAAAATAACTCTTTAGGAGTATCAATCTCCCCCTTTGGCATTAGTTTGGCATATTTTTTAAAAACTTCAAAGTCATGAAAATTTTGTATAACTCCCCCTTTTGATAATACTTCTTATATAATATATCTCCTCTTACACACACACACACACACATATATCCCCTTTTTTATTATAACATATATCCCCCTTTTTTGACAAATATGCCAAAAACAAAATTACTTACTTTTCTCTACTGGATATATCTTATCAAAAATGTGTTTATACCACTATTCGCCATTCTTCTAGGGATGTCTCCCATGTTTCCTTTAGGTTTTTTAGCACAAAAATTTGTGCACCAGTATCGGCTGCCAATACAATCATGTTGTCCAGGGAATTAACATCTGGGGTATTAACCAAATCTTTGGCATTCTAGAAATGATTTTGTATTGATTCAATGTGGAGAATCAGAATATCTTGCAGCTCAAGGAGTTCCATCCTTATCTTTTTCTCCTCTTCTAATTTCATGCTACATTCCCATCTGATGTTTTAACCTCGGATAATATGCTTGCAGTGATCTAGGCTTGGTTGTTACATTCTTTAGCTGCTCGGTCGATTCTTTCTCTACAGACTCATCTTTATTTTTGAGCTCCTCAGTAAATTGTGATATTGATCAAAATCTTTGAAATAATGAAAGAATATCATTCAACGTATTCTCTATATATGTACATACCTCAGAGAGTGATACCTTATCCAATGCAACATTCGTTAGAATATGTTCAATGATTTGTTGTTCCATTTTCTTCTTATGAACTTTTATTAGATACTCAGTGGTGTCCTTACTTGGTTCTTTTATTTGTTTCACTAGCTCTTCCACTTGACTAATTAGACTTCCCTTATCATTTACATATGCATCGAGGTAAATCTCTTGTAATATATCCTTTACTCTTTCTAGTATAGTGGTCTTTCATTTCTTTTGCAATAATTTGTCTTGTGCTACTTTCTTCATCTGTAAATCTCCATATTCATATAATTATGTTGGTTTAAGTGTAGAGATGTCTAACTTAAGTACTATAATAGGTTGGCTCAATTCAAATTTCTTTCTCTTTCTTGATTTCTTCTTCTCAACCAAAATATTTTCACAAGTAGAAAATTTTGGGGAACGTGATTCCTTCAGTGCATCTGATGTAATCTCAGTTGAAGTACCTTTTTCTCTATTCTCTTCTTGCATCTTTTCTTATTTCTCCTCTATCTTCTCTTCTTGTTTTCCTCTATTTTATCTTCTTGTCTTTCCTCTTTCTTCTCTTCTTTTTTTCTTCTATTTTCTCTTCTTCTTTCTCTTGGGGCTTCTCCTTTTCTTATACTTATTGTTTTCCTACAATCTTGGTAGAAGGAACCGACTCAGTTTTTTGTTCTATGGTGGTCTCAGTTTCCTTAGGCTCCTCGATTGTGCCTTGTTATATCTCCTTCTGGTGTTCGGTGGTCTTCACCTCTGTATCCATAGAAACTTCAGTTATACCTTCATGATTTTTAGGGTAATTTTGCACTTGTTGTAATACTGGATTTATGATTGTAGCAATAGCATTATCATTTATGTCCATAGATTCGGTCTCTATTTCCTTGGTAGCCATGACATCTTCATCTTTTTTTATCTCATCAACTGGATAATTATCAACGATGTCTTCAATAATGATCTCATCATTCTCAAGTGTCAAATCAATAGGATCAATCCTACTTTGATCTTATTTAACAATTTCATTAGTTGTATCATCAATTACTTTCTTTTCTTTAGAGTTGAGTGCCTTAATTTAAAAGATTTCTCTCCATTTATCATCAGTTTACTTTTGTACTGTCTCCAATTCTCTGACCATAATCCTTAGAGATCTTCCTTTGACAAGGAATTGGTTAGAATACTTCTTTAATACTTCCTCAATTTCAGACATAGACAAATTTGGTACAGTTAGTACTAGAGATCTTTCTCTCATTTTTTTCTCCAAATTTATTAAATATTTCCATCTTGCGTCAATCTTGTTATATAGGTCAATAGGTAGATGATAGACAACTCCTATAGGTGTGTATCTAAATTTTTGTAATGTAAATAATACCGCATCTTCTATCTTTACCTTGTCTTTATCACTTCGTGTATTATACTTAGTATTTTTCATCCCTACAAATCCTTCATTCTTCTTCAGTGTATTAAGAGATTCATATAAAATTCTTGGTGCTTAGGGTTGGTTCTTAACAACTTTGAAGTGACTGAGATCCCGAGATTCATTCTCACTATCTACTTGCAATTTCAAATTTCTTCTTGGGTTGTTAGATGTTTTTCTACCTCTTATATAAGTTTTGGCTCTTGGTAGCTTTGCTTCAGATCTCTTATGTTCTTTTAGTGTAACAGAAGATCTTGTTGATCATCTTGTACCTTTGATTCTTGGTGATGCCATCATCACTTTTGGTTTCTTATCCTTTTCATCAAATGGTTCTCCATCATCTTCTTCAGTATTGACTCCAAGATTTTTAGATAGATCAACAATCATTTTATTTGATTTTCTTTGAGCTTTGGGTATCAAAATACCTTTCTTGATCTTCTCCTTCACTTCCTCATAATTTCCATAACACTTTGCTCTTTTATTAACAGGTTTAGCTAGGAGGACTTCAATTTTTTTTGAAACAATGTCAATGTCTATCTCATATCCCATTGGTTGTAAACATATTGTCCTAGGCTCAATTTCCTTAATGATGCAAGTGTCAATATCTACCTCAAAAAATATGGTGTCTTGATATTTTTCCACTAATTGAGGTGGAGTTCTGAATCTTTTATGCATTCTTGATTGAAATTTTGAAAAATAATCATTCATCACCATGTCAAAGTTATCTTCTAAACTCAATATGTACTCATTTATCTAATAGATAACTGGATTCTTTACACTCCATATCACATTACCAACAGATGGAAAGAAGTTCTACAAATAGAAGAATATACATACTAGCAATGATCCAAATTTCAGTGTGTTGGTCTTGGATTTCCTTATTGTATTCATTTTTCATCTATCCCTTTCAACAAGATTTCACATATATCGATCTTCATGTCCTTCTTGACAATTTTATATGCAAGGTCTACTACTCCACATGCTATACTATCAACTTGGGAGGACTGGAAGATTCGATAAGATATAGTATTACATGCAAACCTTAGTTCAGGATCTTCCATAGATGATATTATAAGACCTCTCCTGTCCCATTGGGATTTTTTTAGTTCACACAATTTATTATTATCAATTTTCTTGTTTGCCTTCAGTCTTTCACCGATTGGGTTTCCAATCACTATGTGTAAAACGTCCATTGTAATCTTGACTGGTTAATCTAGCTACATGAATTGATCATGAACTCAGCTTAATACTATCCTGATCCACTCAGTCTTGAATACTCACAGTAGGTTTGGGGCATGCATTAAAACCTTAGTCTCTAGGTGGATGTGATCATCCTTCAATTTCCCTTTCACGCACAAACTTTGGAAGGATGTATCAATTTATGCTTCACATATCTCCTTGATCTTACAGTGGATAAAAGTACAAATTTCTTCAATTAGAAAACCCCTCACAGGAATGGATGAGAGGGATCCAATCATGTCTGGTTCAGTGGCCTTCACGGGTGGAAGATTGTACTTAGGATTTGTTAGTAAACATATTGTTCTTTTTATATTTTAACTCTTGAGTGCCCAGATTTTAAGAAACAATCGAATACAACAATTGGGAAATGTAACTGAATAACTAATTTCCCTCTGAATTTAGGTACAACTCCCTTAAGTGTTTGATCTTCAATGAATTTTATTCTTTCCTAATCTAATGGGGGGTATGTTCTTGACCCGAGAACAAAAGAGGTAAACCAAGCTAGGCCTAGACATGAACTAGCTTAGGCAAAAATGATTTAACTTGAAATCTAACCAATCTCAAGAATTTATCAATCAAATAAGTTCCTAAAATTAGTAATGCAATGGTATATACTAATGATATACATGAGAAAACTAAAATATCAGTGATAATTCAATAATGAATCAATTTGATTTTGAACACTTCACAAGAAAATCTCTCATGATTTAAAAGAAAATACTCACATTTTCCTTCGATCAATTGTATTAGATCTTAATACGAGACATCCAATTTGATCATGAACTGGAAATTCAATGCAAATGAAAATTCAAAATAACAGAAAGATAAATGCAATGGAACAATTAAAACATTGTAATTCAGACATAAACAATTTTGGCTCAACAAAAATGAAGTTCTTCACACCAAAATTTAGCCGACCCTTCTATTGATTTTCAAAATAGTACATATAGATTCTAGAGCTTGACTGTTACAAAAGTGTAACTGAAATGGTTCAATCGCTCTAACCAAAAATGATAAATGATAAGAGAACATTTATCAATTACAAAATTTATCAAAATTTAGTATATGGGGGAAACATATCTATGTCTTTGTTTTCTTCCCCTTATCTAAATTTGCCTTATCTAAACTTTCCTTATGGGCGATGACAACTGTGATGATCAAAACAAGCTCCTCATATCTATTAATATGGACATTAGTATATCTAACAAGCCATTAGGAATGATCTTTGGCCATATTCTTAATTTCATTTACCTATTCTGGCAATTCCTCCATAGCTTTATATATGCACCCGCTCAACTGTTGGAGATCTAGTACTTTTTCTAGGTGAGAAGAATATTGTGCTGCTAGTTTCTCTACATAATCAAAGAAAGGATTTTGCATGTTAGTCACTCTGATTATGTCTTTTAATTGACCACTTGTCTGTGACTCTTTGTGAAGACCTTTGAGGAGTTTGAAATCTCTATCTTTTTCTTTCTTGATTTTGATGTCTGCCTGTTATAACCCTCCTTTAGCTTGGATGATCATCTCAGTTTTAAATTCCAAACTTTGAAGCCATTCAATTAAGGGTTCATCTCCTTTTTGCAATATTTTGGCCTTTATTTTCTCTTTAACCTTCAATTTGACTACCATGTGCAACATCACTATGCATTCTTGACACTTCAATCTTTCTGATATGAGAGTATGTAAGTTCTTAGAAACATTGTTCCTCTCCTTTTCCAGTTTTAAGATAACATTGCCCAGTTGCTCAATAGCTATGAGCCCTTTAGATTTGAGCCTCTCAATCTAGATTTTGCCAATTTATGCAAAATGTATGTCTTGTTGTAATTTAACAATAATTTCTTGATTCTCTGCTACATTAGGGTTGAAAGTGGTTTGAGGACTAGGAAGGCTTGTGATTGGAGCAACCAACTATTTGATAAAACTAGTCAATTCATTGACTTATTCTTTGAGTTGCACCTTAGCATCCTTAAGCTCCTCAATTACTATGTTATTTGGTTTCCATCAATCCACCTTGGTATCATGATGAGCTAACCCCATATCAAAAGATTGTAGCTCAAATTCGGAAGTAGTCAAATCTTCTAATCTGCCTTCCTTTGTAGGCTTTGCTACTTCCACTGTGAAATACCCTATTTTAGGATCTCGGCCCAAAGTAGACAAATTATTTTCTTTCTTTACCTTTCTCATGATGATACTAGGCTCTAAAGCTTGCGAAATGGAATCCTTGCTGGGATTTCCTTAGTCAATCCTCTTTCTGTTGTGCTCTAGAGTGTTCTCAATCCAAGACTCGACGCTACTAACTTTGGTCGCAGAGACCAATTCCTCTATAAAAAACTTCCTAATGACTAGTGGAGTAGACTTGGATTGGTGAGAAAATGGATTTACAGGAGTCAGAGAAGAAGATACTACCTTAGTGCTATGAGTATCTTCTAACTACTTTTCGGCCTCCTTATCTGATTGAGTGGCCGAAGTGCTGGAAATATCTTCACCCACCTCTTCTAAAATTAGAGGTTCTAGCCTCTGGGTGTTTTCCTACACATCTAAAGTGCTATCTTGAGCTGGTTTATTTGTTTCCATAGTCTTAACAAGCTCAGCTTTAGGCTTTCCTGAACCTGTGGCTACTGCTTCTTCTGTCGAACCAATGTTAGGAACCGAACCTTCTCCATATGTCTTTTCTAGTGGAACTATTTTCTCAGAAGGTTCATCACCTCCGCCCGCTGGCTGAGCTAGTCCCTTAGTAATAGTTTGGATAGTCACTGAGGCTAGTGAAGGAGTTTTCACTACCACTGTTGCCGGAGCTTTTTGAGGAGAAGCCTTTTCCAACTTCTTATTTTTTCCTATCATCCATTGGGCCCATTGCTCTGTTCTTTTGTAGATTCCATCCCATAAGGTCTACAAATCATCAATGGCTTGATCTTGCATGGGCTCAGAGCTTATAGGAATATATTTAATTTTCTCTATATATTTATCATCTTATATGTGCTTCCCATCATCTTCAACTCCCTCGACCTCAATGTTAACTTTGAACTTTTTGATTTGTTCAATCGTTAACCTTGCCTAAAATCTTTCTCTTCTCTCAAGATCATATTTGCAGTTAGCCCAATAGTCTTCAATGTCATCTATATGATAAATTGAGTGGCTCATCTACAAATAATTTCTTGCATAGTTCACAGGGCCATACTGAGGCTTCAAGACTTCATATGTCTCCAATGAAAATTTACTTGAGAATGTGCTCAACACGTTCTTTGCATCAGACTAAGATACACAACTGTAGGCTCCAATGGTCATGGGAAAGTTGTATCCTTTCTTCAAAAAACTTGCATAGATCAGGTTCACTTGGATTTCTTTCCTCATTACTTTGATCAACATGATCATGTCATCAGGATACCTAGGCAGCTTCAAGGGGAAATCATCAAATCCTGCAAGATGAATATATGAGAAATTTGCAAATTGGATAAAATAAGACCCGAATTGGCTGATGAATGCCATAGCTTCTGGAGAAAATATCATTTCCAAGAAACCTTGCAATTCCCTACACAATCTCATTGTGAACACATCATTGACCCTGAAATAATCAGTGTAGCTGTTATTCAATTGTAAGTAGGGGAAGAATTCATAGCTTTTCACATCATCTGGAAATTCCTCTAGCCTAGGCAGCCCTAGCTAAATTTGAATTGTGGCTAAGATATACAACAAGAATTAAGAAATGTAGAAATCATTATCATATTTATCTCTATTGAGGGCACTTGAAAGATTCTCACTTGCCATGAGAGCCCAATCGATAAAATGGTGCTGAGAGAAAATCACTTGGACTAAAAACAAATGATGCTCGACAAAGTTTAATGCATCGCTCTCACCTTGGATCCTATGAAGTAATACCAAGATGTCTAAAATTTTTGGCTTCAGTTTTGTGCCATAGAATGTCTTAGGCAACTTTCCTTTAGCGCTCCTAGGTTTCTGGAACCAGGTTTTCAGGATCTCCTTCATCCATATCATCTTTTTCGCTCCATATTTAGTGACCACTCTGTTGTAGTTCATCTCCAAGTATTTTGCTTGTTCTAGGATCCAAAGATAGTTTTGGATAGAATCCTGATCAATGGAGAGCAGCACTAAGTCATTAGTCAAAATAATTTTCTTGGTATCCAGATTGTAATAGGCTACGCATTCATGGATAAGCTTTTGGGCTTGAACCACAACGGGAAAGCCACCAGCTTCAACTAACCCACTCTCTTTCAACTTCTCAGTAATATGATGTATCCTCTCTGCGTTCAATCTATTCTCGAAGCTCTGCATGGCAAAGAATTTCAGAGAAGTATTCGATGTTTTGTGCCATTCAGATGTAATATCGTTTAACCCATCAAACCCCATGAAACTGGTGGCCATGTTTAGATTGACTTGAATCGAGCAACAAGGTTTATCCCAACAATATGAAAGTATGTAGCTGCTAAGATCAAACATGATTTTAGGCAAATTAATCAAAAAAATGGTAACTCTTATTGCAATTATGTGATTTTATAAGCTTTTGACTTTTAACCGTTAATTGTTCGCTTCCCGCGCCACATGGGTGAAAGAAGATCAATTAATATGAAAATGTCTGTTACAAAGTAAAGGGCTTTATTTGAATTTATTACCTTTCTTCTATAGACCGTTAGAAAATAACTTTTCACTTAGAATAAGTATAATGGTAACATTCTGAGAGTAGCAAAAAATTAGTTTTCCACTTCTCCTTTGGAAGGGAAGTGCCTTTGGAGTACTCCTTACTCAAAAATCTTCCAATGACAATTTTAGCCTTTTTCAATGCTATAATGACATGCGACAACTTTATTATCTTTCCTTTATGCTTTAGGTCACATGGGAGATTGAATTTCCTTTAAAAACCTTGTGCATAATGATTTGATAGAAAATGCACCCCGCAAGCTAAAACCCGCCTATTGGAGTAAGAAGCTATTTTCCCTTTTCCACCTAGAAGCCTTAGATCTATACTTTACTGCCCAAATGAAACCAATGACTCTACTTATATCTTCAAGCCTCATAAATGTTCCCCACGGTCACCATTTACCTATTTTGATCACTTAAATTATTCAGGCGGAAAATGCCTTTGAGAATCTATTTCCCACCGAGGAGAAGATAATTTCTAATTTTTTGCCAAGGGAATTTTAACTTCAAATCCAGCATCATTTGATCATTTATTTCACCTTTAGAGAGTCTCCTTGGGTGCAATAGTCATGTTGGCTTCAAATCATCTATCTCCAACTTCCACCAACCATGGATATTATTTAACTTGTCATCTGCGGAAGACACACTCTGTAGGTGAAAACCCATCGAAGAGAAGGACAAAAATCAACTTTCCACCAAGGAGAAGCTCAAAACTGATTTCCCACCAATGGGCCAAAATGAGGTATCAGGGCTAAATATTTCATATTCACATGAAAACAATGTTAGAGATATTCTAAACATGAACTTTATCAGATTTGGGAGCTTAACCTACCCAATATATAACATAAATTTGACAAATATCTCCCAAATTACAAGAAGAGAAGTTAATTTGGGAAAACCCGATAAAGGTCTCCTAGCCTAAGGAGAGATCTAGACTTAGACTTAAATTTGCATAGTGATTTTAAGACCAAGAATAACATATAAAACATCCATTTTTGTCTAGAAACTGGAGAAAAAAATGAGGCAACAGCTGGCTTTGTCTGGGGACTTAGACATTCACATGTCTAAGCAAGGAATTCAAGTCTCTAGTTTCGCAAAGCTCAAAAGCAAAGGCAACTACTCAATAAAACCAAAGAAAAAACAGGGGAAAAAAAACAAAGAAAGGAAACCTAACTAAGGTAAACAAAAACAAGGACTAAGAGAAACTATATATAATACAGGGGTTACCTATTTTTAATTCAGATTTGGTACAACTTCAAATCTTGACCATTGTATGTCAGGGGTAGTGCCTCGTGATCCAGATAAGTCAACTTGAAGGAATTCCTCTTGAACACCTGAAGAATCTTGAAGGGTACTTTCCACAACATCTCAAATTTTCCATGCATGCCCTTAGGTTCTCTGTCTTTGTCCCATAGTAGCACCATATCTCCCTCCATAAATTTACAGGGTCTTCTTTTTTATCAAACAAATTCTTCACACGCATTTGATGTTGTGTGATATGATCAACCTATTAGTAATAACCGAGAGGGGGGGTGAATCAGTGGCCTCAAAAATTTATCCTTTAAACTTTAATCCACCAATCAATACACCTCAAATTATTAAGTCCCTACAAGATGCATGCCTTGAAATACCTAAAACAATTAACTATCTATCAGTTTACCTTGTCTGTCCTTATTCTCCTTGATAACCGATAAGCAGTAAAACTATTTACCGATACTTAGTAAATATGGAGAGTATACCAATCAATCTAGAAATGCATATGTGAAATGTAAAACAATAAAGTAATAAACCATACACACATAACACATGGATTTTAACGTGGAAACCCTGTTAAGGGAAAAACCACTGGTACCGGTACCCCAAATTTTCACTCTTCTAAAATGAGCCCTGTTAGGAGCCAACCCTGTTAAAGGTTACAAAAACACTGTTAAGTGTGACCTTGTTAGAGGATTTTATAAATATAGGTTGTCACTTAGTATCTGGCATCTATTTTTCTACCATCCTTGAATCAGCCTCCTTCTTAGAATGTCAATAGGCTTTAGGAAAATCTTGCTACCATCCTTGAATCAACCTTCTTCTTAGGCTGTCAATAGGTTTTATGCAAATTCAATGCTACATTCATGAATCAACCTTTTTGGAAATCTGTTAGGATATACCTCAATTATAGAAGACAGTTAAGTCTTTCTCTATCAAGAGACTTGATGCTTCAATGGTTAAACAGAAATATTATGACCTGTTCCTAATGCAACTTTGAATTGCAGATTTTCAGATCGATTTAAGTACAATACCTCTCTGATCAATGTATCAATTTAATTCCTTTTGTGCTCCACACTTTCTACTCTATGATGTTGTGCTTCACTATTCATCGGTGTCTACAGAATTCTTTAGCTCTCCTTCAGCTTGATTGATTAGGACTGTATGAAGTTATCCTTCACCAGTTTCTCTTCAACATCCTCTTTCTATTCACTCCCCTTTCGTGTATCTGATGGCTTACGGAAATGAATTATGCCTGTCTCTTATATAGACATGATATTCCTTAATTCTTGATTCTTGGCGTGAAAAACAATTCAGCCAATTTGATTTACGGCTTTAACTCATGATATATCTTGTAGATATCTTCTTTCAAACTGTATAAATCTTCTTTAAATCAATTACGTAACTCTGGGCGAATAGGGTGCAAGCACAAAGTTGAGTGCCAATTCCGCAGAAGTCCGCGGCCAAAAAAAATTGGCAAATAGAAACAGGCACCCATTTTTTTAAAAATGGGTGCCCGTTATGGTTCGGGTGCCTGATTTGTAAATATAAAATGGGTGCCTGTTTCAAAAATGGGCACCCGTTTTGGTTCGGGTGCCCGTGGCAAAACGGGCACCCATTTTTTAAGAAATGGGTGCCCGTTTTTAAAAAAATGGGTGCCCATTTTTTAAAACTATTTAAAATTTGTTTTAAACCATTTTGCAAATCATTTTCACAATTTGCAAAATGTGATTACGCTTTTCTCTGGACGGTTACCCATTTTTTAGAGCTACCACCGACCCCCCTGCTGCCATTTTTCCTACTACAAGTATGTATTATTGTTTTTTATTATTTTTTTTATTAAAAATATTTTTAATTGTTGTTTTTAATTAGTTTAATGTTAAAAAATGTACATTGTGTTTATTGTTTACTATTTAATGTTTACAGTTTTTTTAAATAGGATTAAAATAAATTGTTATATTTAGTTTTAAATTTTAATTTGTAAATTATTTTAGAAAACTTATTTTTAATCCTAGGTAGAAAACTAAAATCTAAACCAAACGACAACTGAAACAAGAAACCCTAGGTAGAAAACTAGAACCTAAACCTAACGACAACTGAAACAAGAAACCCTTGGTAGAAAAATAAAACCTAAACACAACTGAAAGAAGATTGTAAACCCTAGGTTGAAAACACAAATATAAAGCTAGACAGAACTTCAAACAAAAAAATTGTAAACCCTAGGTCTAGAAAATAAACAATAAACTCTCTCTCTCTCTCTCTCTCTCTCTCTCT
>MU225189.1:291857-310403 GCA_018584345.1 Thuja plicata | reverse complement strand
GTGGTGGAAAATGTGGGCAAACAGCATATGACAGCAAGCATCCAGGTAAGATTTAACAGCCCCACCTACATCTGGACCATAATCATGTGAGAACAGCTTTTCTGTGTCCTCTTTAGTCAGAAGAAATTTGTTGATGCATAAGGTATCAGAACAACATTTCCCAAGAAGACTTTGTATGAACCGAACCCGGATGTTTTGGCATAATTCAGAGCATTAATCTCTCAATTTCTGGATTCTACAGAGCTGAAAAAGTCATGATGGTATTCAAATAGGCCTTTCGAGTCCTCAGAAATTGGTTATGGCGGTCGCGAGATCTTGAGCATAGTCATTACAATTGTGGGTGCCCCTTAAATTTTTTAGTTCAAGATTGTGGGTGTATGTGGATTGTGGTTGTGGTTTATCGGCAGCCCTGAAATTTAGATCATGTTGCCAATCATATTAATTTTCATTGTGGGTAATCATTTAACCTGAATAGCGTTGTGGAAAAGCTCTGAATCTCAGGTCAATCAAGTGCAGTACCGTTATTTGTAGACTTTGCAATTTGGTCATGGTATTGGAAATTTTTTGGATTTGGGGAATTGGGCAGGCTGTCAGAGAGGGTGGATTGTCAGAGTGAGTATTTCTCAAAAGTCTTGTGTTAGGCTGCAGAATACAGTGATTATCAGATCTGCTTTAGGAAACGCTTTTTGTTGGATTCCACATAATCCCTAGGTGGATCATTCAGCTAGAATGAAGGGGTTGTTGGCGAGCCACAAGAATGCTAGAGGACTAGGCAAGGTTGGACAGCCAAACAGGTTGGCTACCATTACAGCTTGTTTTACGTGCTCTTTAGTCTTGATACTTGGATTTTTCTTCATACAATGGACACAGATCTTCTGCAAGGCTCCTGGTGACTCTGGTACTCAAGAGGCGGTTTTCAAAGACAGTGATCTTTTTTCAGATTTCGGCTCTCTGGGAGTTCCTTGGTGTATGCATCTTACCTAGAATTCTCACTTAACTGTGAAACTTTATATCATTGAAATTTACTTTTGTAGCATCTATCTAGATTCTTGGTTTAGTGCATTAAAAAATTTAGAATATTAATCTTATCTTCAAATATTCGGCTCATATTCTTAGATTGCTGTTATGCTCCTTGTGATTAAATGAGAATTTTGGCAGTTATGGTCTCTGGATTGCGCCATGATCGATTAATTTGTTGTCTTGCCATGTTAAATGTTAATCTTAACATCCTCTTGACTTTGATTTTATGTCTATTTCTCTTGAATAGTCCACAAATACGATATGGGCTAGTCATTTTAATTTATTGAATTTGAAAAATGATGGCCAATTTTCCTTTTATTGGCTAAAGGCAGGTCAAAAAGTGGATCCACTGTGAATTGGACAAGAGATGACCTTCTGCATGCGTTGGAAGAATTTGTACCCATCTACCATACAAGACCTATAAAAAATAACATGTTTGGTATGGGTTTTGATCACAGTTTTGGTCTCTGGTTCATTACAAGGTGGTTAAATCCAGATTTGATGATAGAAAGTGGCGCCTTTAAAGGTCATTCTACATGGGTGTTGAGGCAAGCCATGCCTAACAAGCCTATAATATCAATTACCCCTCGCCATCCTGATAAGTATTTGAAGAAAGGGCCTGCATATGTAGATCCCAATTGCAGATACTATTCAGGGAAACAGTTTATTGATTTTGGAAGTATTGAATGGAAACCAGTAATGGAGGAATATGGAATTTCAGACCAGAGCAAGGTGGTTGTTTTCTTTGATGATCATCAAAATGAACTTAAAAGGTGAGGCCTTGGATTCGTACTAGGAAAAACTCCTCCAATAATCACTTGTTCGTATAATTATCTTCCTTTATCTTTGCACAAGTGGACTGTACACAAGTATCATGACTGATTGACCACAATTTTTGTTGAAAAATAGTAGCTGCAAGCAGGACTGCATTGTTACAAGTGATGGTTTTGACCTGACATGACAATGAATTCTGCTCCTTTCAATTGATAAGGTGCTGTTTTTGTGCAATTTCAGGCTGAAGCAAGCTCTGAGGGCAGGATTTAGGCACCTGATATTTGAAGATAACTATGATACTGGTACTGGAGATCATTACTCTCTCCGTCAAATATGTGATCAGTCTCACATTAAAGGTATGCTTCTTTTCCCTGCCGAGAGATAATAATTTTGCTTTGTATCTTGTTGATTTATATCTGTATCCGGTAATAGTTCTATGTCAGGTCTGTACTGCAAGTCTTTTATTGACCTTTGATAGATTATCCCACCTTGCACGTTGTTAATCAATCACAGGGAACTCCTTGGAAGAGATTGTGAATAACAGAAGTCCCCTGTAATAGTTATAGCAGAAGTCCTTAGCAGAAACAAATATCATCAAATCTTCTAGGATGCCCTGAATTTTCACAAATAATTCTAGTTTACAGGGGACACAGACCCTTCTGTAGTTCATTTAGCATAAAATAACTGAAAGCTGTACAATGTATTTGTAAATAATTAATAAATACAAACATACATTCATCCTTTACAATTGTGTATACATCGATTAGTTGGGCACCATGTAAATTTCTTGCTATGATTGAACTCTTGAATTTTATGTTTCACTGTAATATTTTAGGTGGTGGACATAATTGCAATGAAGATAGCGATGAAGCCAGGATAAGAGCCACAAGGAAGCAATTTTGGGAGAAGGCATTAGACATCAAAGAGCTCTGTGACTCAGAGGATGCTTGGTGGGGTGTTAGAGGACACATGAGAGACAATTTCAACCATAGCTTTGAGATAATTTCTCACGCAGAGCATTTTGAGAATAGCAAGTTTGTTGAATCTGTGCTGGATCTCTACTGGGAGCTTCCACCTATTGCTGGACCATCACTCACCCACCAAACTAGATACGACCCTGCCCGTTCCTCTGAACCTATTGTTCCAGATGATCAAACATATTTGTTTAGAAAGCTTGGACTGAGCAGTCTGAACAACAGTGTGTTTAATGGATACACACAGATGGTTTATGTTCAAATATCAGAATAATCAAAGCAGCAAGGAAGCAAGGAAGCAAAAGTCCATATTTTTTGTCTGGCATGATATTTGTGCTAGAAGTATTTTTTACCAATAAGTTAGGGGAATAACCACTATGAACTCTCCAGTTTGTCTATACCCCTGTTTTGCAAAGCCTTCAATACAAAATGCAGTCAACTATAAACAAGTTTCTTGTTAAAGCAGGAATCCAAGTTCTGTAGAAAGTACTAAAGCTTTTGCTGAAGCATAAAAGCAATAGTTCAGAATTTGAAATAAAAATAGCAGCTATTATGCTTCTAAAGCTGATTAGTTTTTTATTTGTGATTAAAGGATCTTTGGATGAATGAAAATTTTTAATAGCACCTTGTTAAGGTCATTGAACTCACTTCATAATGGTTCTTATTCTTAAAACATTGAAATTGACTTGGGCACATCCACATACGCATCTCTGTTTGCTCCTCTGATCTTTTGTGATGCCATTTTCTTATTTTTGTAATAGTGTATGTTACAGGGCATCCATTAGTGTTCCACAGTGAAATTGGGGGAAACGTCCCCCCATAGCACCACCACCTCTACCATCTCTGCTGGGGATGCCTTCAGGTCACTTGCTATATGGCATATGCCGTTACATACTGATTGCAGCCTTTAATTTTGTGAGCTCTAGTTTTCCTTTCATGGGGCACTCGCAGAGATGTAATATTGTGAATTTTGCCTTGAAGATTTCAATTCACTTCAATTTGTATATCATTGCTGCCCCTCCACTGCTGCTCCGCAACCATCCCCTCGCTGTCCCCAAATTTAGGCCCTTAGTCCCCGTCTCCGCGTCCCCCTATCAGAAAACTCCACGGAACTATGGTATCCATACAATCCTTTATACCCAAAACAAGAATGAAAGTTTGAGTTTAGCCTTCACACACAGATTTTTATTTAATTTACCATTCTCTCATCATTGATTTTTTTGTTTTAATAATATCTCCTACCAGTCGATTTCATAAGACGTTTGTGGATTGGAGAGTCATAATAAAGATAAAAAACCAGAGGTTTACAATTTTACTTGGTAAGGGGATTCCCTTATGCCAAATCAGTATCTGGCCTGGTCAGAACTTAGAAAATAACATTTACTTACTAATTTTTGTATGCCCAGATTACAGGGTTAAGATTAATTATTAAATGGCACACTGTTGATTGGATGAATTCACTGAATTTTGCATTAGCAGTGAACAGAAACCTGCTTTTGTCTTTCTGATGCATTAGCACCTTTTAACGAAATCCATTGAGCTGCAGCATTCTTGCATTATTTCAGTAGTGATGAATTTTTAGCAGTCTGTTGGCTTTTCTTGTTTGCTTCAGGCACAATTTGGTAGAACATTGCCAGTGACCTTAAAGTTTCTTTGGCCTTCCTGATGACTGCAATTGTGTGACTAATATAAATGTCAGCGTGTGTGACTAATATAAATGTCAGCGCCTTGACATTCACATTGTCACAAATTGATTGGGGGTTCATGTAAAAACAACAATTGTGTATTTTTGGGGTTTTCTTTCCTGCAGACCATCAAGACAGAAATTTTCAAGAGATGCCCATAAAGGCCATGGAACAAACTGGAATAATACATTAATGGAAATTGTAATTGTTGAAAGTCCTTATGTCAATCTCATGATTTGTCTTTCTACGAGACCTATGATGTGAATATGACCTGAACTACTTCACTTAAAATGACCTGACTTGTAAATTTTCTGTCCTATAAGAAACGGTTCAGAGAAATCATCTGGTCTGTATAAGCATACATATAATCAGATACAGAAACCATAAGCTAGTTCTGATTGTATTAAGTTTTTAACTTCTAATTCTACCTAATCTATTTAAAAATGCAGTGAAGTATTGAAAAGGTGCATGATATCAAGTACTGTGAGCATGGGTAAACAAGGGCAAGCTGGCAACGAGCATGTCAATAGAATATAATTTTAGTATTCCTCCGATTTTAACATTGACGTTTTTAGTTTTTACAAATACATATTAATAGTTTTTTAAAATTTTCTTTTCAAAAAAGAGGCTATATTGGCTGCCAGTGCTTGATGAGATGCAAATTCAATAGATTTAATAGTTTGTTCACTTCCATTCATCATGTTAGTAGATAAGCAATTAAAGTTATGCCAAAAAAAATGTAATGCAGATTAATCAGGAAGGTGCACAAAGCTTCAACATTGATTCATTGAATCAATTAGTATGAAGAACAAAGACATTGAACAAATAAATTAATTAGTTTATAGTCTCATATAGGAGATTACCTCAAAAATTTCGCTGTGGAGAAGTTTAATAAGTCTTTGAGACTTTAACATTTAGTGCTAAACATTTAAGTTATTAGAGATCTCTACAATTTCTTTTTAATAAATTATAATATGTAAATATTTGGTGGATATTTTAGCAGTTTTTAGAAATTAAATAACTGTATATTAAATTCAAGAGTTTAAATTGTAATAGTTAAATCATTTTTAATATTTTGAATACATTTATTTTTAAAATGTTGAAAAACAATATTTATTTTATTTAATAGTATTAGTAGATAGATTATATATTGTAGGTTTTTGCTTGGTATTTAATCATTTTCATGTAGGATTTGTCACATCAAATTTCTCATGCTTTTAGTTTGCAATCAACATCTGAATTTCCCACACTTTAGTTCACAATCAACATTTGGATTTCTCATGCCTAAACAAATTTAATTTGCAATCAAATGATATCATATTTGCATTCAATTTAGATTGGGTTATATCAAATTCAAATCGGAAGAAATCAAATCTTGTTATGAGCTTAGTAATTGGACAACTCTAAAACATTATTATTTCTTGCAAATGCTGCCCATTTTGTTTCATTCACATCGTTCACAACACAACACGAGTTTTACAAAATCTTGAAGTCACTTGCCATGGTCTCAATGAGTGTTTTGTTTTATGGTTTCAAGGAGTGTTTCATTTTAAAGATACCTTACACGAAGTCTCAACCACAAGATTTTATAGATCAACACCAATCAAAAGCTTGTGGATGATTCTAAATTTTTTCATAGGCGTTAAAAGAAAGTAGCATAAGCCATAGATCTAATCTGCAATCAAGATCACATGGCTTGCAAACATTTAGGAGAACAAACAAATATATTGAACTATATATTCTAGCGAACGAAGCTATATTCCTGCGAAAGAATCTATTTCAACCAAATTTCACTACATGCTAAACAAAAGAAATATAATTATGCAAGTGTTTTGTGCATTCATTATTATCTCGAATTCAATATTTTTATTCCACTATTATAAATAAGAGCATGTTTCATGAATATATTAGAAGTTGATTTGAAGAATTTGTGCTATCATAACCTTATTCTTAAAATTATATTTCAAAGTTTTTAAGTTTATAATTTATAAAATAGCCTTAATTTGCCTTTCCTTAATTATATAAGTTAATTGTGGACACACTGTGTAATTTGTCAAGTATTCAATACAAATTGTTGTGACTATCATTATTCTTCGTTTGTTATTGCTTATAGTTTTGTGATTATGTGGTAAAGTTAGACTGGTTGTCTTTAATACTACTTGACTTGCGTTTGATACCAATTGTGTGAATTGACATATTCACATCAAAATTCTGATTAGAGATTAGTAAGAAAGTTAAGCTATTCTAAAGTATTACCCCCTTCACCTTTGTTTAAATTTGATTGCAATACTCCTTTTCACTAGCCACAGTTAGCTATAGCTAGAAGACAAGATATTGGCCTACTTTCGAGGTTGCTTGACTGAAAGAGTCCAACATTTATAAAGCTTTCATGTTGCCATAAATTGCCAATGGAGAAAGAGGTAAGAAGCACTTCTTGACAAGACAATTTCATTGGACAACACGATTGTTAAAAAATAATTAAAGAAAACTGTGAGAAGAGCTATCTCATCATGTCACTAGAAGAGCTCACTTCATAGTTAGAGGCTAGCAAAAGGCAAGGTTGCGTAGTCGAAACAAGAATAGGATACAAATTTATTTTCAGATTACACCATTAGACGAGTAGAGGCCTACAAGGGCACATGAACGACAAATGTAACATACTTATATAACATTTTCAACTTCAAGATCTGAGTGGCATGATGCTAGAAATGAGAAATGAGAAACAAGTTAAAATTCAAAATGAATGGTAAATTGTGGTTATAAGGTTTTAGCTTTTGGGAACAAGAAATGATGTAGGATTTTCTTTATATGTAAACAAGAATTGTTAAAATGAAATCATAACATGCAAATAAACAAGTACAATCCATTCATATTTATTCACTTACAACGATATATTATATTCAGATTGTGGATGGTTTTATAATACCACTAAAATTATAAATTCACTGGGTTGTAAGGAGAATTATGTTCTTTATGTGGTTTTCTTATTTTATCTTGACCATTTGTGGATTTATAATAGCTTTTATCAACAAATTCATAGAAAAACCTATCCATTGGAGGTGCTTGAATCATCCAGGTGTATCGACAAGTACTTGACAATAAAGAGGTGTTGACAACATATGACAAACCTTTGCATTAACTAAGGATTGAAAATTTCATAAAATTGATTATTTTGTGATCTAGCACTTATGATTCATTGCATCAAATCACCTCTACCCATATCATGCTGCTCCATTCCATGAAACCTATTCATCTCAAGAGTAAAAAATATCATAGATGCTTCAAATCTATTGAATTCTAAGTCCAATTCATTGTCCTCCAATTGCAATGTTATTTGCTCATTTTCAAGTTTCATTCTTTCATTTCCAAAATACTTGATACCATCCACTTATTGCAAAAGTTAGGATCCATGTTCAATGTCTCTATTTCTATACTCAACAAAAACCAAAGTTCAAAATGTTGATGTGTGTGGCATCCAAAATTGCTGCAATAACTCGAGTCAAAACTCAACAACTAATTTGTTACATATCGACATGTAAATGATTACTAATTATTAGAACACATTTTTTTTCAATGTTGTATCTTTTTTTTAGTAAAGTACTTATAAATTCAAATATAGTCCTCCTATAAAACATTCTATATAAATCATAATCGAAGTAATCATTGCACCTCATTCCGTTAAAGTGTTAATTTTATTTTACTTAAAGGTTACCAGAAGTTTTCAAGGTGGGGGGATGGCAGAATAGGGGGACACGTTTCTAGTGCGCCAATTTTGCGGGAGAACAAAGTGGATGGGTATATAAAAATAAGGAAAATTAAAACATGTAAGAAAATTTAAAATATTCACATAAAAATTTGGATAAAGCATGCACATATACATTATAGAATCTTAATACATAAGAACTAATAGAATTCTTATGACAAATTTGTGTTAAACTAAAAATCAAAATCGAATTTCTTATACAATTCATTGTCACTATACAGAATTTATAAAAAAAAGATGGTGACCTATAATTTATAATCCATGAGTTATAATTAAAGGGAATGTGTTCTGCAACCTCATCGCATGACCTATAATTTATAATCCATGAGTTAAACTGAAGATATGGCCTTGAGAAATCTATAATTAAAGAGAATGTGTTCTGCACCCTCATCGCATGAAGGCAAGTTAAAGTGTCCAAAGAAGTTGCAAAACCTCATGTTTGCTTGGAGAAGTGATGTTCTACAATTTCTCTTACACCGCAAGTAGATGTTCTGCAATTTCTTGTCATTTCTGCCAATAATATGCAACCCCCATTTTGATATTTCCTGTCACAATAATTATACAATAGACCCAAAGAAAATAGACTCTTGTCGCTGCATGTCTGGTGAAGAATAGTGTTTTTCTCTCCTTATACACTAATCATTATGTTCTGATTCTAAGCCTTTAAGATAGATTGAAGTCAAATTAGCTATTTGCCTTAGCTAATGCAATCTATTGTGCCTTGGGGTTTTAAGTCCTTCAATTTCTTCGTAAATGATTTAACTTTATGGGTGAGTGTTGGCTGGTGGCTGTTGAGCTATTTACATTTCTTTTAAGTCCTTCAATCTCTTATTAAATGATTTAACTTTATGGGTGAGTGTTGGCCGGTGGCTGTTGAGCTATTGAGTTATTGACTCTTTATAATGTCAAAGCCTTGGACTCAACAAGACTTGATCTTTGGTGAGCTCATTAAGAACCACAAAAAACCCATTGACTATTTCCTATGTTTTGATTGTGATAAGAAGTTATTTTTTAGAAATTCATCTAACTACAAATTTAAGTCACTCCATCTTACTCTCTAAGTAACTTCAAATACAAGAATTAGTGTAATGATGCAGCATTACACAAACACGACCTAATTTGTATTAAGAGAAAATATAACACTAAAATGGGAAATATTTCTCTTAGAATGGTTTTTATTCAAGAAATTGTAACTTAGATTTCCTAGTTGTGCAGTGTAATTATGTGTTATTTTATGAACATGAAATGATTGTTTAGGGTTTTGGGTATTAATGATGTAGTAACATTAGCTATGTCTTTCTTAATCCTTTAAAAATATTTGATAGAAGGTTAGGTTGGAATATCTACATTAATGCACATGAGAAATTGTAATTCGTTGTTTTATTGATGTGATTTGTCTAAAATTTTTTTCAAGTCATATTTAAATACAAAACTAATGAGTACTAGTTTTTAACTTTACAAGTAACGGATACAAATTATGGCTTATTACAAAGCCTTCATCTGTCATTGTTGAGATGTTCATTTATTTTAGGTTTTATTGGGCATTTGAATAGAGGTAAATGACTATATAATGTTGTGAAAATATGTATGCATATGTGTTCATATATGTATATGCATAGCCAAAAATGATTGTTTCATAAGCTTAATAGGTTGACACAGAAAAATCATGCATATGGCTCAACAGACTAATGGATCCCTTATCAAAGAAATATTATCTCAGAGGGGTTCATTTAATTATCGACCAAGGATGTATCTTCTTGGTCAATTTCCCATCATTATATGTGCAAGTAAGAGATCTCTAAGTTATTCTACAAGATGCATATAGGAAAATAATAGAAATCAACAAACTAATTGAAAAAATAACATCGTTGAAAGTAAGTCTAACTACATAGCAGTTCTTGCGGGTGACTAATCAATTGACATAACAGTGGTTGCAGGTGATTATTTACTAGACTTTAACTACGCCACAACTTATGACATACAACTTACTCTAACAATATTATCAACTAATCATATCAATCAAAATCAAAGAAATTAACTTGACAATTAGTCTAGCAATTTAACTAACAATCTAACTAATATAAACGACAATAACCTACACTACAAAGAGAGTTACAATACCTCAAGTAGCCCTTGAGTGTTGTAACCTCAGCTATCAATGCTCCATATTAACTCAAAATTTCATCATCATCATCATCCATCATTTATTTTAGATTCAAAAGAAATATACAATTTGATAATAGTTTTGTTGTTTGACAAACAAAAGTAACACATTATAATCTAGCAACTAACTAATTGAGATATTCTAGATAACCGTCCAACTTTGACATGATCTAGGATTTATATCATTCTAGGAAAAATCCTTTGGGTTGGGGTTTATTTAGGGTCAAGGTTAGTGTCAATATTCATTTATAATTGTAGTTCAATTAGAAGCTATCAATGCTCCATATTAACTCAAAATTTCATCAACATCATCCATCATTTATTTTAGATTCAAATTAAATATATAATTGATAATAGTTTTGTTGATTGACAAACAAAACTAACTCATAATCTAACAACTTACTAATTGATATATTCTAGGTAACCTTCCAACTCTAACATGATCTAGGATTTATATTAGTCTAGGAAAAAACCTTTGCGCTGGGGTTTATTTAGAGTCAAGGTTAGTGTCAAGATTCATTTATAATTATAGTTCAATTAGATTGCAACTAGGGTTAGGGTTGAGGTTCAATTAGGCTTCACTTAGGGTTAGACTTCTACAGTAAAAATGGGGAGTAGGGTTAGGTTTAACATTCAATTAGGTTTAAAATTAGGGTTAAGGTGTCTTGTTAGGATTCACGTAGGGCAAGGGTTCAATTACTTGGTTATAATTGAATTACAATTTAAAATTATAGATAGGGTTTAATTAGGATATGTTTTAATTATGATTTAATTAGGACTATAATTATTGTTTGGTTTAATTAGGGATAGGCTTAGTGTTAAGGTCAATAATTGAAGGTTAAAGGCATGGCTCAAGTAAGGGTTAAGGTTATTTTGATAGTTACAATGAGGGTTTGATTAGGGCTAGAATTAATTTTTTATATTCCAAATTATAGTTATAGTTAGGGCTCAATTAGGTTTATATAGAGGAATAAGTTTAGGGTTCAATGACGTTCAACTAGAGCTAGTGTTGGGGTTATAAGAAAATGCTTTAGGTTAGGATTAAATTAGGCTTTAATTACGGTTAGGGTTCTATGATAAAGCTTGGGATTGGGGTTAAGTTTTAGATTCAATTTGGGTTAGGTTTAAGGTTGATGTTAGCTTTGTATAAATATTTGAATAGAGTTCAACTAGGTTTATGCTTCAATCATGGTAAGGTTATTGTTAGGGCTCAATTAAGGTTACACTTTAATTATAGTTTAAGGTTATGCTTAGGGTTTAATTTGGGTTAGGTATCAAATATAGATAAATTAGGATTACAATTAGTGTTAGGATTAGGGATGTTACTATTAGGGCTCAATAATGATTTAAGGTTAGGGTTAGTTTCCAATTAGGGTTAGAATCGAGCTTTGGTTATAATTGGTGTCGTTGCAATTGAATGAATTACTAGAAGTGAATATTTTGAGGATGATACTCTTGCAATTGCAACATCAAGGTATAATCTGGGTGCAAAGGTTTCTTTATTTCAACAAAGCATATATGTTTTAGCAAGACCTGTCATTCTATACAACATAAATAGCTAGAAAGTATTTGATGATAACTAATAGATCTACAGGTCATTGAATGATATGGATGAATTTGGGAATTGACTTATTGATTGATAGCCAATGGTTGAAATCGAAGATGGAAAAGAAACCTTGTTTGGGAATGAGGTACTACAATTGAAAACAAGCATTATTTCCCAATGGCTAGTTTCCTTTTAAAAGTTATAGCACAAACCTGTATGTGAGAAAGTATAAGTCAATTGAAAAAAATGATGTTAAGAGATTGAACTTGGGAATATATGAGAGCCTGAGATGGTGTACACTGTAAGAAACTAAATCCATACGAGAAGAATACATTGATTTTCATATTGAATCATTTCAAAAAGTATTTGATATGGTTATATGAAGATTTTCCAACATGCAAGGGAAAATAATTTGCAGAATATCCTAATTTAATTCAATGCTAAACTATTTAGGCAAAAGAAAATGCTTATCAACCCTACACTGCCTTTCTACATGCAAAAGGAGTTTATGAAGCTAAAGGAAGTGGGAGCCATCAAATAAATTACACACTCTAAGTGGGTATCCAACTTTGTCCTAGTACAAAAGAATGGTAGATAACTTTAATCTTAAATCTCTCAAGGATAAATACCCTCTCCCGAGCATGGATAATTTTCATAGGATTAGAATTAATGTCTACGATGGATGATTTTTCAGGCTACAACAAGGTGGGACCATTAAATAATGAGAACTAAAATGATCTTCACTACTCCAAAGGGTGTGTATGTATATGCAATAATATCATTTGGTTTAAAGAATGCATGATAATTCATATAGGGCAATGCACATGGCTTTTATTAGTCATATTGGTTGGATCATGGTTGTATCCAAAGATGATTTGATTAATTTTTTAAAGGAAAGAGGTGACCATAAAAAACACTTGTATTACTTTTCACAAGATGTTTAAAGTATGCACTTTTTCTTAATTCTAAAAAGATATCAATTTGATATTGAGTGTAAGCTCCTTTGGTACATTGTATCAAAAGGTGAAGTAAGAATAGATTCTCGAAAGAGTCAAGACATTACCATTTTTCCTCAATCCAAATAAAACAAGGGAATACAATCCCTTTTTGAGTAGATCAAGTTTTTTAGAAAGTTTGTTCTTAAATTTGTTGAGATTATCAAGCTATACAAAAAATCTCAAGAAAGGACAATCAGTTAAGTTGGTGTTCCCTTTGCCTTTGTTGGTCATACTTTCCTTAGTTTTATTGATTTATGTGAGCCAAAAAATTTAAGAATTTGAAACCTTAGTCGACCTTCGAAAAAGTTCTCAAAACTTCATTAAGCCTAAACAAAGTCTTTACACTTAGAAATTATGCATCATCTCCTCTTTTGGCCTTTTTGGTGGTTTTGAAACATACGTTGGAGACCATAATGTTCTCAAAAATTCCCTAAGTCTCAATACAATTTTTTCAATTCAAAGTTCCAAATTTTATTTCCTCTTATGCATCGGTCTATGACTTTCTCCTTCAAACTGTGTGGATACCTAATAAGGTTCTCAACACCTTGTTAAAACTCAAATAAATTCTTGAAACCTTTAAAGTTCCTATGAAATCCAATGTTCTTCAAAAATACTCAAAGTGAAAGTTCTTGTATTTTGACCTTTAGATACGGTTCCAAAATTGTTATTAGAGCTTGACTAGGTTTTGACAACCTTGTCTAAGCTTGACATAAAATTCATAGGTTTGAAAGTGTTCAATCTTCTTCCAAATAAAATTGAAGGAGAGTTGCAAGAATGAACCTCAGAAATGAAAATAGGTTTCAAAACCACTTTTAGAACCCATAAGGTTTACATGAAATTTAGTAAAATTGAGATAAGATATATCAAACCGTTATTCTTAAATTAATAGCGTGAAGTGATGTTCAAACAAAAGGCTCATACATGCCCATAATTAATGCACCTTTAAATGTTTCTCTAACACTTCAAGACATTAAATATAAATTCATATAAGGAAATTAAATCCTCAAAAAGTCTCATTTCAATAGGCATTCAAAGAAGATTTCGCAAAAAATGAAATAGAAAAATCGTGAAGGATTCGTAGAAGAAAATTGAGATAAAGCACTAAAATTCATCTAAAGTATAGTGAAACTTATCTTTTGCCAATGGGCCCTTGGTATATTGGTGAAGTTGAAAGGTTCTTGATCCACCCATAAAAGATCAAGTCTTTCTAAGTGCAAGGCTCCAACCTTGAGAAAAGGGATGAGGTTGGGATCGTTCCCTTGGCAAATTTGGTGGGCTGGATACCCTTGAGTCCTAGCCAAAGGGGTTCAACTTATGACTTGTTCTCTTGTATTGGGTAGCTACACATCAATGAGTTTGTATAAAAGCCACCATCGAAAAAAAATCCTCTTTCAATTCACTATGTATCTCTGAGCTCACTTTGTATTGGAAAATAATAAAAAAATAAGATTTTAAATCAATTCAAAGGAAGAAGACAAGGTTTCTATATTTCCAAAATTTAGTTAAGATCAACTTCCAAACACAAATATGCTTTGTTTTCACTAAATTTTGGTCATAATGAACTATAACCATTTAGTTTATGAGCACTTTTTTGTCATGTCTAGTTCTATGCCTAAAATTAGTGACATAAGGTTAGGGCATGTTAACCTGAATGCTTTCTTGGGAAAGAATTAAGAAAGAAGGTAAACCTCAAATAACATATAAGATGGTAGAAAATGAACTATTGCAAGAAACTAATTTTCTAGTAGTCAGACAATGCATAGACTTGGTGATTGAATGTATAAATCATTGACCAAGAAGGTAGGGAAATAAGGAAAAATAATAGCAAATTACTAATCACCATAAACAAATACATTATCGATTCATACTTTCATATACTAAAAAGAGAATCATACATGGACTTTAACTTCCTTCTTTCCTTTCAATGATTCAATGAGAAGAAGTGCCGATATAGGAATGTGACTTCGTGAGAGTAGTTTGCCACCCCTAAGAACCTGGTAAATCACAATTGCCAAAAAGACTCTATAAATCTCACTTTAGAGAGGAAATATTGAATATGATAGTTCTCTTGTACATGGACTAAAGGGTAAAGATAATGGCTATGATTTTGAAGAATGAATGCATTTATTAATCTAGGTAATCATTCATGGTGAACAATTTTAAGATTAATCACAAATTATCGACGCTGAAGTAAATTCAATGATAACCAATTTCCCACTGAATAAATTATTCTACATGTCTTCCTATTTATTTTTATGCATTGACGTGCACTAGACAATAGTTAGGTCTACGTTGTTGGAGTTATTTATTCAACCCCACAAACTCATGGATCACTTGCAAGAAAAACACCCATCACATCAAAAGAGAAAAAGCTAATGTTATGCAATCTTGAGAGGGAACTAATCCTAAAAGGATTCTAATATTGAGACTAACCTATAAATGAATTAGATGATTACAAATGAATAAATAATTTCTTTCATAAAAAGCAAGAGAAACCTAATCTAAACTTATGAAACTAAAATAGGCTCAAAGAACTTAAGATTAGCTCAACTAAGTGAAGCTATTATTAGCCTAATCTAATAAAAGATTAAAAAACCTAAATTTAGCTTAGGTACATAAAGTAATTAAAGGATCTAATTAATTAAATAATTAGATAATGTCTTGATTAATCCAACATATATCCACTAGAAGCTCATGATGAGATGATCTAGATTTATGACTACTCCACTCAAATCCAATTAGAGAACAACTACAAGAGATTCAGGAGAGTGAATAATGCATTCATTATGGAATTGGTAGGAGAGATACAAGGTGATGAGTATAATAATATCTCTTGCGACCATTCAGTTGATAAACATCTATGGGTGTCATTTTATCCAATATTAAAGGTTTACCTTCATTAGAGTTGGAGGATTCGATGGACTTCCAAAAAACATGCCCAAATATGTTTAAGACAAATTTGTCTTCATAGAAAACATACATACAAGTGGTAGAGGTAAATAAGATATTCTGGGAAAGGAAGAAGACATGCATCTAATTTCTTATTGAGAGAGATTTGGTGAAGTATTCTATGCAATTTTATGAAGTGAGTTTCATGTTTCATAGTAAGAATTTTGTCAAAGATAACCTCCAAACATGCCTAAGCTTCCACCATCTCCCACATTTAGAAGATTATTGGGTAGATTGCATCAATAAATATGAGGTGAGAAGGAGAAACTAAATGAGATTGAATCTAAGAAAAAATGTAACCTTTAAATTAATTGGGATATAATAGATATCAAGGATCATGAGTCTGATTAGGTGGATCCTATATTCATCAACCATGTACAGATGCAAGCAATAGTTCCCATTGACTAAAGTATTAGGGAAGCTAAAAAAAAGTGAAATATAAACTATTGTTGTGATAAAGAGAATCCAAGAATGGTTAGTCAAAAAGACAACATAGAAATTATATGTGATACCTTAGGAATTGAGGATAATCTAGGTTAGGGAAAAGAGAGGTCGAGCTCAAACTTCCTCAACTCAGGTTTGGCTTCCTATAAATTACATAATATATGTCTTCAACTACTAGAGAGTGTGACGATGAGAACCCTTCTAAAAAGAGAGCCCCTAAGAAGACCTATGAAGACGAACCTCCAAAAGGCAAAGAGAAAGAGAAGGATAAGGAGGCAATAGAGGAAGATGCTATAAACATTACCTCATAAACTAGTGTTTGAACTCATTGGTTGATCCATCTCATAAACCATAAGCCAATTAGATGCCTCACACTAGTGTTTGAACTCATTGGTTGATTCATCTCATAAACCATAAGCCAATTAGATGCCTCACACTAGTGTTTGAACTCGTTGGTTGATCCATCTCATAAACCATAAGCCAATTAGATGCCTCACTTAACCTAAGTTTATCTGTTAAAAAGGAGATGGTCAACTAACTTAACAAGTACAAATCCTATGAAAAAGTCATAGAAGAAAAATGGATCAATGATATTATAGTTAAATGAAATAAGTTTAGCCAAGATATAAAGGTCTATGATGATACAGAAGTAATAAGAAAGGATATTGATGATGAAATTACAAAAACTAAACATGAAGAATTATTGTAATAGTAAGCAGATAATGACCTAAAAGAAATCCTTGACCTTGGAATGGATGCGTTGGTATAAGGAAAAATCCTACTGCGTACTGATGATACTAGATGTATCGTGTGGAGAAAAGCCATTGAACGGAAAGCCACTTTCTTAAAGCAAAATATCATAGAACTTAACAAAGTGATAAAAGAATGTGGTCAAATTAGTTCAGATATTTTCAAATTAGTGCACTGTGATAGTCGTCTCACAAATTTTACAGTGAAATTGGATCAAATTAGAGAAAACAAAACTCTTTTGGATCAAAGACGAGAACGTAGACTCGACAAACGTGCCACCTCAACAATAGTTTTATTTGCTCATTTATATTATTTAAAAACTTCAATGTTTTGTAATGTAATGTAAGTCTTTTTAAATGCTTTAAGAGACTCATTTAAAGATTCAATTATGCAATTACATTAATATGGTGGTGAAATATTGTTTTTTTTTTCAAAGAAGTTTGTGAGTTTAATCGCTTGTAAAATGCAATTGTTTAGATTTTGAAGTTCATTATGTATGCAACAATAATTTTTTGTTTTACCATTATTCAAGGTAAGTGTGATAGTTATTATTAAACATTTAATTTATTTTCAATTTGACATATTTTTTATTAAAATTTCATTTCTCAATCAATATTTTGGCCCTTTCTTTGAAAAATTATTTTTGAGATATATATTTATGCATATAATATTCTTGAAGATTATTCATCATTTTATTTTGAATAAGTGTCTAGATACCTTTCCCACCTTCTGATTAAAAACACACCATCAAATTATCATAAAAATAATAGTAATCTTATGAGGGAGTTGTACCTCCAAAATTTAGAGGGAAGTTAATGTTCATACATCTTGTTGAAAAATAAACAGGTTCAATACTAAAGATTTTGAAGACCATTCTCTATCCAACATACTAATTAAAGGATGAGATACAAGGCTTCGACAGTAGCAACATGAAAATCTAAAACTTATACGCAACTCTTAAAAGTAAGTTTCTTTAATTGTGGGAAACCCATGATTAGATCCTTCTTCTTGTTACTCAATTGATGGAGATGATGATGAAGACCGAGATCAGAGGTATACAAGATTGCAGAAAGGATTAGATCAATTGTTATTTTGTCATTGATGTCAAGCAATTGATTTTTGATTCATATTGAATTGCCATATCTTTTGGAGTTGAGTTAATTGGACAATAGATAAAGATCAGGCAATGATAAGTTGATCTTGAGATAGTTAGTTTCTACTTTATCAAGTCGGTAAAGTAGATTGGGCAAGTCAGTAAGACTAAAGTGTTAAGTTATCGAGCATAAAGAAGTCTGACGGTAAATGGTTATGTAAGTCGGTTAGGACACTGAGGCTTTGAAGCACCGAGCAGTGCATGTTAGTCGCCGAACTGAGAGTTAATTGTCGAGCATAACAGATGTTAGAAACGAGGATAAGAACGCATTTAATGGAGAGCTACAACGATCCAGAGGATTCCAAGAACAAACAAGAAGTTGGTTAC
>MU225189.1:260071-271691 GCA_018584345.1 Thuja plicata | reverse complement strand
CGAAAGGGGAGGCCCTAAAAATCAAGTGATTGGGTCCAAGGCCTATCCCCAACCATAAAAACTATATCCCCCATAAGGGATGTAGAGATGTCAATGTCAACTACAATGCAAACAAAGGTAAAGTGACTCACCGCAGTCATAGCCTCGTGCACCTTTAAGAAACAACCAATAGAGTTGTCAATGGCCTCAAAGCAAGAATTCTCCCAAAAATGAAGGGGGTGATTAGGAAGATGAACCCACATTAGACACACACTAAGCAATTCAGTAAGAGGGTTAAAGGAGATTGTCCATGGTTTCATAGAGAGAGTGATTCCCCCAAACCCACAGTTTTCTCAATATTAAATCACATTCTTCCTGAGAAGTTAAAACAACAATAAAAAAAACCCTTTGCAGAAGAGAAGAGATCAATCTTACCAAAGACAAATGAACACCACGAATCTGTCACCCAACGATGCAGATCTAGAAGAGAGGGCCAAAAAGAAGTAAAACTACAAACCAACCCACAACATTGGTAAAAATACATATTATACACCACATTTGGGCCACACACCACAAGGGAGGTCTTGGCACAGGCAATTGGATGAGTTTCACCTTTGGAGCAATGGGACCAGATTTGGCAGCCCACGCATAGCTTCACCCACTAGCAGCAGTAGCATTTGGAAGGGAAGCCCAACCCTCACGACCTCAACAGTAGAAACCCTACCACCACTCAACCCAGGAAGAGTCTCTGAGCCTCCCACAAGCAGAGGACTAGGAACACCCAGCCCAAGGAGGGGTGTGTTTGCAACTCCAACGGACGTAGCAAAGGCTCAGTCGAAGCCCCCATCACAACCGAAAATGCAAGGGAACTGGTAGCAGGCCAAAGCAAATTTGAAAAGCCTATTGAGCGAGAACCGTTGGCGGCAGCAAAGTCGATTGCAATTAATTTGGCTTTTGTATGTTTGTTGAGTTGTTATGAATAACTCGTATATTTAGAGGATTTGTTTCCTCTAAATTAGGATATCTAAATTCTATGAATATGTATGACATTTGATTAAATTATATAAAAACATATGTTTGTGTGCTTTCAAATGCAATGTAATGTGGCAAAATTAACCAATAAGAATTTGATAATAGTAAGAAAATAATTATTATAAAATAACCTGAAAGATTGGACACTACTAAAATTTTCTTTGTGGACTAACAGAGTCAGAGTCAAGAACGCTTTAGGTACCTCTCCCAATCAACTTGTGTATGGTTTAGATGATGTATTTCTTATTAATCTCAGGGTTGTCACCCTTAAATTCATACCGCATGTCTTTGAATTCATCCCAACATCCTCCCTCCATCATCCCATTCATAAGATCTCAAAATCCCTCTCTCAAGCACCCATATATAAAATGCATGAAGCCATAAATAAACAAAAATCCAAGGATCATTGTGTTCTATCAAGAAGACATGCTAGAGCTTAAGAAAATACAAATTTGATGCAAAACAAAAAAAAAAAAAACTAAAAGGCCAAAAAGGTCAAGTAGCAAAGATAAAAATCATGTGGATCCCCAAGCAACTAATAGAAGAAATGCATCTCGAAGTGTAGTTCAAATTGGAATCTAATCTTGCTAGTCCAAAATCTTCCTCCACTCCAAATTCCACTAATCCTCCATGAAAAAATCACTCACCATCTAAATCCATTTCAGGCCCTTATATTTAAAATTCTACTATGCTAAATCTTCCATCCATTTTGGGCCCTTTTGTCCCAAAATCCACTTCCACTTCCACTACTCTCTTTAAACACCAAAATTTAAAATATACTTCTCCACAACTCTATCGCCTCTTAAGGTGCATGTCAATGTTAAACATCCTCATTGACATCCACAAATCTTCAAAACCTCATCCATTATCAAACAGTTAACCCCTATCACACTACTTAACTCAAATATTTGCATATATACTTATATTTACATATCTCCATCCATTTCATAGAACATTTATGAGCATACCTCCAATTGTCTTAGTCAAGTATAACACATCTTCAAAAGATACCATCCATAGAACTAGATGTTTGAGTCTTTTTGCCATCCCTATATCACCTACCCATTATCTTCCAAATCCACGTATCCATATCCTCATCCTCCTCTATCCATATCATTCTAACAATAAAAAAAAACTATATATATATATATATATATATATATNAGAGAGAGAGAGAGAGAGAGAGAGAGAGAGAGATGTACCTTGAAATTTATTTGCCTGTACGTATGATATAAATGGCAGTGGGATATGTACATGCCAATTTGGATAGGAAAATACACACCTATCTTGTGATTTCCTCTAAGAAAGATATGCAAATAAAAAAATTAACAACGATAGAATGAAATAATCACTAGGATAGCTAGGTAGCAAGTAGGGGTATGAAGATAACATGTGTAAAGATAGGATACTAAATAAACCAATCTAGTCATTTTGAAACTACTGCCTTAGCATACTCTAAAATTATGATGTGCATATAGTTGTCCAAGGTTCCCATGGAATATGTAAGAGAACCACAATTGACCTTGCAATAACGCCTCAAGGACTTCCAATATTCCAATAGTAGGTGTAATTTGTAGAAGTTATGATGCATGGATCCACCTTGTCAAACTAACAAAAACATTAAATTCTTACCATTGTATAGATTAGGAGGTATAAAATCAAGTGAATTTTACAAATTTACTTATTCACATTGTTACATATGAATGCATTCACTAATAAAAAATATTCTAATCAAAGAAAATCTCACCTTCACAAATGGAATTCACAATGTAGAATACCCAAGGCTTAAATGCTCTCGCCTCTTCCTACATTTACATGGTAGAGCAAGGCAATAATCATAAAGAGTTTTTGAATTTGTTTCTTCATGTCATCTTCAACAATTGATTGGACCTTTTTATTTCTTTGATCAATCTTTTCCCACTTGCTATTAGAAATCCAATACATGATGGTACCATGCATCATCACACTCACGAATTTATTTATTGAGTTTCTTTATACAATAGAAAACAAAAAGCCTCTTCTATGAAATTTGTAATAAACTTGCTAATGACTTCATTTCTTCTAGCATGTAGATCACTCCTTTTGGGAAGATCATAGTACTTGGTACAAGAAATGACCAATTTCTTGCTTTGAGCTAAGATAGGGAATGTGGCGATTTGGATTAGCCCACTATCTCCTAATTCTTTGCAATTTCATTCTGCCTCTTGATCTTTTTAGCTAAGTTCAGCTCTTGTGCATCCACATGCCTTATGAAACCACAAGCAGTAATTTTTACACGCCAAAAAAAACTTTGGTGATTTAAATATGAAGAAAAATGTGGTTACCTACTTAAATGTTCCTGCAAACCCTTGCCACCCTTGAAACCTACAACAATTTGGCAAAGATGAAACCCTAGATGTAAAAGCCCTTTACAACACTCTTAGTAATGAAACTCATTTCATTCAAACCTAAGAGACATTGAAGAATGAAATATTGATTTCAAATCCTCTATATCTCTATAAAAATCTTTAAAACTAGTTGTGAATGTTGCTATAGCAACGGTTGATGCTTAAAAATGTGTTGACATGCTTGGCAATAGTGGGAAAGGAAGATTGAATGCTTGAAAACCTACAATAAAACTAAAAAAGCCCTATCCATGATGCTTCAATCTTGTAGAACTTGTTGAAACTCCCTCCTTGCTCTCGCAAATAAAACCATTGAATGAATGAAAGATAAAAGTATGATCAAACAAAACCAAATCACAACTTGGAATAAAATGTCATTTTGCTTGTGTTGTTTTTTTCTAACTCGCTCTACCCAAGTTGCACAAATCACACCTAAATAACCAATTTGCCACTTTTGGTTTTGGCTAGAACTTGGTATGGGAATACATGTTCATGTGATGCATGTGTTTTCCCTTTTATGTGTTTCTAAAAATTTGACACCTCAACGGAGTGTCACACAATCCAATAAGGAGAATGCCAAGTTGTTTGGTTTCAACTGACTTTGGTCAAGGCCAAGCTATGGGAGGTTGAGTGATTGACCATTCAATTGCCTTTCACACTACATAATTTTTGGGCATGCTAGAATAGGCTCATGTGATCATAACATGTTGCCACTAATACTTTCATTACAAATGTTGGCTTTATCATGGAGGGGCATGTACATTGTAAAGGAAATGACCTTTTTGTTTTACTCAAGTTGATATATGCCTATTTTCAAACTCTAAATTTTGGGTGTGCTATAACTAGGTCATGTGATCACAAACAAATTGCCACTTTTACTTTCATATTAACTTTGGTTTATTGCGGAGGGGCCTGTGCCTTGTGAAGGAGATGCCATTTTTTTTAACTCAAGCTTGACATAAGCAAGCAAAATCACAATTGTGGTCGAATATGACTTTTTCCAATATAATACTCAAATTTGAGCACCTCACTGGTGATGTTTTGTCACATGACTCACCAAGACAACACAAGACAAAAGAAACTCCCAGTAGCTATCAGCTTCTGCAAACAAGGCATCCAGGATTATTCGTCCATTGTTCCCAGTATAAGTTATAGGGTAACTGTTCCATACTCTGAAGTGTTGGAACAGGTATAAAAAAATACTTTAATCACTCCTAGACAAAAGACCTCCGAAACTATGGTTCGGCATTAAGTCATCATGAATCTTATGGAGTCCTACATGTTTTTTATTTGATCTTATTTAAGAGTTAATGAATCAGCTATGTCTATTGACAATTCATAGATTGTGTTTATATTTACAAATTATTCCTAATTTTTTAGTTTGCACTCATAATCTTGTGATGTTTTGTGTAGTTTATATACATATAAAAGATTTGTATTTAGGCAGCTTTCTGTACCTTTACATCACATTTTCTGAAAATGATGTCCCCTTACTGCTCTCCCATACCAGAGACATACCGACATCCTGGAGAATAATTCTCTCTGCCTTCGAAAATACATCTAGAATAGCCCAAAATCTATTCATCAATTTTCATAAATCTTATTAACCTCAATCCTATTATTATATATATGGACATATTAGTAATTAAGAACTGGTGTGGGAAAACATTTTAATTGCTAGTGTGGGAAAACATTTTAATTGCTATCCCAGACGTCATATATGAAATAGTTTCTGCAAAGTGCAGTAAGACATCAAGATCCAAGCATCTTCTTGAAAATTGATACAAGTCATTCATCGAGAGCTTATGCGAATACACCTTTGGCATTTAGGTTCTTGTTAAAAAAATCTTACCAAGTTAATGCCAAGATGGAATTATTTCAAAACCAACATGCTTCCTCTACCCAGAAAATGCTGTCTATGGTATAAATAATTTAGCCTCAAATTTTCATCATTGAATGGAAATTTTGTGGCATACAATAATATCTCTCAATTAGGAGTGAAGCGCCAAAGATCCACCATTATATCAACCTCTCGCTTCTTGTGAAATTTGTAAAGTACAGGTAGATCAAACCGAAGCTGCAAATCACAAAATATGGAATAAGTCCTTTGCCAAATGTTTAGATTTTATAAAATTAAATAGCAAGCATTTTACAGTTTGAAGCATCAATTGAAATAAGTTATTTATTGCTGGCTAATGCTCTAAAACTTATACTTGAAATGTACAAGATCTCATTGTAAGAGTATCTCAAAAGTTTCAATAACAAAATATAACAGGAATAAAATAAGCATCGAACGTGTGAACGAGGGGAAAGTTGAAGAAATGAAATGTTCTAGAACATACAGTCCAGATGGTGGATCTTTTAATTCCATAAAATTAAGAATTGGCTAATTTCATTATTCAAGAATTAATATTCTTCATACAATACAGGCTATGATGAATTATTGATTGGTCAATACAGTCAAACTACACATGTTTTTCTAACAAGTTGGCAAGGTTTTTGGGAGAAAAGGAGTCAACTGGAGATCTTCAATTTTCAATATATTTCAAACTGTTTGAGAAACTTTATTAAATCGTACATGTAAACTGAGTTGATTATTGTAGGGAACAATTTATAATTGGAGGTACAAAGGATGAAAGATATAGGAGAGGACACGGAATTGGCTGTTACTACATTGTAAATTCCATAAGCTGAGCAGTTAAACGCAAAGCTAAAAGAAAGCTTACAAGTTACAACTCAGATGAGCAAGATAAGGATCAAGAGTGCCAAGGTAAGGTTTTGAGTTGCAACCTTCCCATAGATCTCATGCGGATCTCTCTTGTGCTTGAAAAATTATTTCCAATCCAGTTAAATTCTGTTGAAGATAATCAAGGGGAATGATGGCAGCCTGTACAATTTGTAAGAAATAATTAGCATTAAAAGTCAATTTAGGGATTAGAAATTGTGCAGAAGAGGTTCAAATTGCCTGAATGTACCTAAAGTACAGCTCTATTGGTCACCTCCTTTAGGGAAAGAAGGTAAAGACTAGAGATTTGAATGAAATCAAACATTAGGAATTTAGAAATATATATATTGGGAGGCACCTGAAGTGAATGAAGGTCGTATTTGAAAAGATTTCAATCTAGAGCTGGGGTTGTGGTTATCCAATACAGAAATCCACTTGTGATATAAGTATTACATTGTATTACGATGATACATTGGATTTATGTAATCCACAAGCAGGCATCCCCATCCACATTAATGTGTTATAACGTGATGAGGTTCAATGTGTTTTCAGATATCTATAAGTGATAATTTCTATTATCATAGTTTCATGAGGTTGAATTGTGACTTGCTATATCTATCTTTGTTGGAGCTATGAAACAATGAATGGTAAGCTTCTATAAGGCACATCTGCAATACAGATATAATCTTTGGCAATAATTAACTGTAACTCGCTTGATACTATGAATGTTGAGACATTAAAGGAATTCTCCATACCTTTCCAGAATATAACTTTTTTTTTCATGTTTAAGTTTGTGTAATGCATCACGAGTCACCCCTATGATTGCATATTCAGAAATTCTCCTGGAAATCACATTGTTCTTAAGATGAGATACTCATTATTGAAATTGATTGTGAGGGGCTGATTTTATTATAAAATCTAAGAACATAATGTTTTTTAATAGTTAACTTCAAGTGACTTTTGGAATGGCTAAACTGGCATACACAACTTTGTAAATGAAACTGCCAACGAGATCAACTACTGGACTTGAAATAAACTTGAATTTTGATGTCGTGTTCAGTTAAACTTGTAGAAATCTGAGTATCCATATATATACTGCCATTCCCCACTGTCCCCAAATAATGCCCCCCGGACTGTTGTCCTTGAAACACATCCCTTTCTGTCTTGCAATCCCTATCCCCAAAACACTGGAACATAGAGATATAGGCTAAAACAGAAAACCATCCAAGCAACACAAGAACCTCAAGGTCAAGTTGGCACTTCATCAAGGTATATTTGCAACTCTTTTGACCAATCCTGCAGTATTCAAGGCCTTTGTTGCAAATTACAAAAGAGGATGCTTTCTTAATTTGCAGCTTGCAATTTCACACCTCATATGAATAACATTGCATATGGCATCAATTTCAGCTCCAAAAGCATTAACTAACAAGCCACATCATCAATTAGGTCTGCATTGTCTAGCAATACTTCATCTTCCACATTTTGCAATGGCCAAGGATGTTAAAAAACAGTTAAGATTGGAATGTTATTTGCAACCGTTTGTTATTATAAACTAACTGTAATTATTGCCATCATTCCCCTAATTCAAATCAATCAATCAGAAGGCAAATGCATGGTCCCATATATACTAATTCTAGAATATATTATCCATGCTAAATAATCCTTCTTAGGATTCCATCCATGGTAGAAACATAATTTCGCATCTATGCCTTACATTACTCTTATATACCATGTTTTTATTCAAGACAACTATAACAGATTTATTTGCTATCCCCCATCTGCATTGGATGTGTTCTAAAAAAATCATTCTGTACTTCCAAAGATTCTTGGGTGAGCCTTTAAACTTATATTCAAACATGTTTCCTTGCATCTTTGAACACTTGGCTTTGTGCTGTTGCTCTTGAGGAGATTAAAACAAAGTCAGCTTGTATGCCTTCTTTCTAATACTATGCACAAGTAGTTATGCCCAACTAAGACTCGTGGTGGAAACTAAGTGACAAGATATTATGAGCACAGAATCTCCTTTGTTACCAATGATCCAGTTAGGCTCAATATTTTTATAGGGGAAAACCCACATACTGATTCATAGACATATATACATAACTATTATGTGGATTATGTTGAGCATGTAATGGCAATGAGTAAACAAACATAGACGCCCTATCTTTGTTCCATGACCTGATGCTCCAGCTAGATCCCACAACAATGTCTATGTCTTGTTCTATTTCATTTCAATACCAAAGTCCAGTCAAGACACAGGTCCATCTTGAGATCATGATGTTCCACGGCAAGATATGTTGTTGAGGAATTGGATGATTGATGTTGACAACTTATAAATTACCACACAATCAACAAGTTCACAAATGCAGTAAAGATAACCTTCCATACTTCAAATATATCCACACCTACACTACTCATGGAAGTCTCTTAGTGTAAAGAGAGCTCACAAACCAATTGAAACATCATAAAAGTTCACTCAGGCAGTTCATGCTTAGTGACATCTTTTCAAATATTACCTCAATGTGTATAAGAGATTTTAATTTTTGCCTATTGAGAGTCAAGACAAAAAGAACAATTAGTTACAAATTACACAAGTGAGTTCCATGAACTATATGCATGTATCAATCATTTTTAAGAAGACTTTCATAAAATCTTTAAGTATACTAGTGGATTTCATTTATACATACCAGTTGCTATAGAATTCCTACCTTGAGGAAGATTGGGAGAGGCTTATTGACAAGCCATAAAGATCAAGGGAGAAGCTAAAAAGAAGGGAAAATACTCAATATCCTCTTTTGACCCTTTCACAATGTAAAGAGCCTGACTGGCTCTTCTTTGCAAACTACCAATTTTGCTTCACAAGATAAAATAAACTATACTTCTTTTGAAAACAATTATTAAACCTTTTTTTTTTAAACATTTTCCAATATCTAAAAGCATAAGCAAATTTGCCAGGAAAGATTTATCACTTTGAACACAATTACCAAAGCTATGTCATATAGTTTGGCGTTACAATTCTTCCAATAACCATTAAACATTAACTGAAAATGAAAGCAAAGCTACCTTGTATCAATTATTAATGAATGTTGGCCACGCGATTCTCTATGTCAGCCACGGCACCCAAATACTCCCTAGCTATTCATAAATTTGTCCATGAAAGCAAAGCTACCTTGTATCAATTATTAATGAATGTTGGCCACGCGATTCTCTATGTCAGCCGCGGCACCCAAATACTCCCTAGCTATTCATAAATTTGTCCATGCGTTAGCTGTAATAATGCTAAGTCTCCAAACAGCTGGCTCGGTTGGGAAAGAAGACACCACAACTGAAATTTAGATCACCTTCTCCACCCGCGATGATGGCCTTGTCTGATTTCACCCGCAGCTAGTTATCCAATGTCACTAAACAAACCATGCAGTCACTTTACAGCAATGTGTTTCATTACACAATTCACCAGACTTAAATCTGATTCAAAGTGTGGAAGATTTGATCGAATTCTCAATTCGACAATCTCTGAATTTTCCAAACCCTCACCAGTTTCTCCAAGCACAAGTTTTTAATAAAAGCATAGAATAATAACATCTATTCCAGAATTAATTGCACTCTCAGTGTGCCTATTAATTATTAAACAAACTCCTCAGTCACAATATAAACAATAAGGAATATACAACCAATTTCTATACCTCAGCAGTAATTGCTTCACAATCTTCAGAATATCTACAATACTTCAGCTGTAGATGTGAAACCCTTATACTTCAGCAAGGGCACCAAAACCAAGAACTCAGAAACAGAATCACCAGACAAAATAAGTTTATCAAATAATCGGATGCCAATCCCAATGAAATGAGCTCATATTTATAATCCATCCTTGGCCACAATTTCCCAAAAAGAGCTTCAGTTCACAACTCTTTTATATAACAACTTCTAACTTATTATAATAATAAAGTATTATTATAATAATGTGGCTTTATTATTAATTAATTTTTTTAAAAATATTAATTAATAACCATTAATTAATAAATATGTACTTATGCGATAAATCCCGCATCCACTGCTAATCATGCCAAACTGACATAGCCATCCACTGCACTGCCAAAAATAGACTTACTATAAATAGTAAGTCCCCAGCCAAGGAAATTGCACACTGAATACTGGTCTGAAGCACTGAGCACTATCCATACCGCCCTGCTAGGAATAGAGACTGTCCAACTGAATTACTCAAAATAGTAAGCCCAGACTTACTAAAAATAGCAAGTCTGCCAACTGGGACCCTCAAAACCAGGCATCAACTGATGAGGGTCACGAAGATGAGCTGACCAAGCCCTACCAATACCTGCTAAAAATGGGGTCATCACAGTCCACCCTCCCCAAGATTGCTTGTCCCCAAGCAATCCCTAAGCAAAATGTATATCACAATCCATCTAGATCCCAAGGGTGAAACTGTGTAATATCACTGTCGCACACAACTGGCCCCTGTAGCATCAACACCCGAATAACATCAAGGACATCATCCAAAGACTAACTGTAGGTGTCGATGGAAGAAACAACTTAGCGGAACTCAACCCAACTGAAACACCAACTCTGCCAATACCTGAGTCCCTACCACCGAACCCAACCTTTGATAAACTGTCCTGGGTGTATCGATACTGCAAGTAGTCCAACTTGCAATTGCCAATTCCATCTGCGATGGACGGTACTAACCCATCCCACAACGAATGGTAGGAAATTGGAGCCCACCCACATCGATGTAAAACCAAATCCTCTGTCTGAGGGTCAACGAAACATGATGAGCACACCTCACGGAAATGTTGATAAAAAGCTCCAATCTCTGTCAATGGCTCATCACTACCAAACTGGGAATCAGGAGATGGCTCCAATCTCTGACTCCCCGTAACTGCAGGCTGGGTAGGAGCCTAGGCCACCCTCTCAGCAAACCCAACCCCAAAATCCCTGTTGGGAAGCATTGTAGCCAAGGTCTCTACAATACTCCCCACTAAGCGTCGTATAGCGCAAAAGCCTTGAATGAGAATACCCTCAGATACTTGGTACGAACTCCCCTGCAAGTCTGCACTCTCAAGAAGATACTCCATGAATGCCTCGGTGCAATAAAAATTATATGTGGAAGCGTCAACCTGCTCCCCCGCAACCCACAGTTGATCCTCCTGTAAATGTGGCACTGCCAACTGCCTACTGCTACCAGCTGTATGAAATGTGGAAATAGATTCGCTTCTAGTAGAAGGAAGCAAATCACCATGAGAGCTTGTCTCCACTGATGCTCTCACCTCCTCTATACGTGCTAGGCCCAAATCCTGGACGGATGTGTCTGCCACATCATCATGTCCCTCATCCCCAACCGTAGAAGCCAACTCTCCGCCAACCACCTCAATGTGCAACTGAACTAGGTCTGGGGCTGGTGTGGACCGAACATGCTCCAACTCTACGGTCACCTCCTCCAATCGTGACTGTGACTCCTGTAAAGCCAACTGGGTACACTGCAGTG
>MU225189.1:199512-211165 GCA_018584345.1 Thuja plicata | reverse complement strand
ATATGAAGAGCCACGCCTATGATAGGCATGACTCCTTGAGGAGTCACGTCTATCATAGACATGGCCTCTCATACGTGCCCAACCACATACATATCACTAGCAGTGAGATCAGAATGTACACACAGAAATCGATTAGTGAAGATCCATTGACTGGTCTCTGCAGAATAATATTTACTATTCAGACTTTAATATAAGGTATAAAATCTCAATCAATTTACTTATATCTAGATTTTGATCATAAGTCCATTTGCGTTTACACTTCTTGATGATTTCCCCCATTTCCTTGTCCATAGTTACCATCATTTTTCTGCACCATTTGAGCAATTGCATCAATTAATTGATTTTTGGTCACTGTGTTTTGTTTTTATTGATTGCTATCTGTTTTCCTTCTCCGGTTGCTCCCTGCCCCCTACTCGGTATTAATTTGGGCCCCTTTAATATGCTTGTGGGAGGGGGAGTCATGTCCCCTCCACAAGAGTCGCTCCCCTTAGGGGGGTGCGACTAGTCGCAGCCTGCGACTCAGTCGCACCACCTAAGGTGCGACTAAGTATGTCGACAGCCCCTTTAAACATGTCGTCTTTTATTATAATATAATGATAATATATATGTTATATATATTAATATATATTATTATTTAAAAAGCAATATTTCTATATATTATTAATAATGGTTTATTTAATTTATTAAATAATTTATTTTTAAATGATTATTATTATTAACAGCTATATTATTAGTAATAATATTAATAATAATTAATTAATTGAAATGACAACATTATCATTAATAAATAATAGTTCCATAATGATATTAATTTTAAAACAAAGGTAACAATATTACCCATTTGTTATAATAACGATTACACTTAATTGTGAGAATTTTAGAATACAAGGAGTTTTAATTGAGGGACATCACATGCCACCACTCATGGGAAACACCATCCAAATGTATAGAAGCATATTTAATGGACTACTCTTTCAGTATAGGATTAAGATTGACGTAGGTATCCAATTTTAACACACATGCTCTAGCGGTGGTCTTATGCAATCCATCAAAATAAGGGAATGTGACTCTTCCCACCTTCCTGCGCAATTCATTGTGTTGCTTTTTGTTTACCCTAACAGGCATGTATCTCATCCTAAGATTCATGTTATCAAGTAGAGTTATGTCACGCTGCAAATCAGGTCCTACATCATACCAATTATGTCTCCATTCATCTTGTAAGTCTAGCAAGTTAGATTCATTTCCCACTAGTGGTTGTTCTTTTGGCAAAAAGACCGGCATAAGTAGTCTAGATACCGCTGTCCTGTGAAGTTTGTTTGTTGCTTCTTGATGATTTCCCCCATTTCCTTGTCCATTGTTACCAACATTATTCTGCACCATTTGTCCATGCTAAGTTACCGGTTCGAATTCAGATCCGGATGCAAGTACGAGAACCTAGTATGTGGATACGTGGAAAAAAAAATTGGGGGCTATTGATGCGTTTGGGTATATATGTATATATACAAAATCAAATCATTTGATTGTATGATACTTCATCATTGATCAATGCCAAATTCCAAAGATAAATATTAAATGCCAATTGATAGTACACAAATATTCAAATAAGCCATATCATATATGTCTATGTTCACAATTCAAATGAAAATCAGAAAATTATTACAATTACAAAATGTAGTTCATGATTCATCAATCATCAAAAAGATTATCAAAAAAATCATCTATTGGATTTTCATCTTCAACTGTTGCAAGTTCAGGATCATTTGAACCCAAAGTGGTTTCACTCGCACTAGATGCACCATGTGTAGGGATGTCATCATCATCATCATAAGTCATAGTGAGTATTGTAGGATCCTCAATGGTTGCATCCAAGTTGGCACATACAAGGGATACATCCCAAAGCTTTGCTGCCCCATCCTTGTAGTGATAGAAGACACAAGTTGGAATGTATATAAACTAAGTCTTCAGCTTTTTTTGAACCCAAACGGTTATGCTTAACTAAGTGGATAAAGGATTATGTACTCCAATTTTGTTCAACGGTAGAAGAACTTGCAACCTGGATACTTTCACAAAATTGAAAATAAAAATGCAAAGTAAACTAAAGAATGTTAAGTACTAAATTGTAGAATACAAGTGGTGGAAAAAAACAAAAAAAACTTACTTGTGAGAGGATCTTGACTACAAGAGGTTGGAGGTACACAATATTTTGCCCATTGACGTACCACCATGTGATAGCTTCCATGTCGTATTGGTCATTAGTAGTTGTTGGAGTATGACTTATTCCTGAAGCAAACATGCCAAATTCTTTCCTAACTTCTTTCTCTTCTTTATCTTGGAAGAGTCTAGTAAATGCCTGCTTGTACCAATTAGCAACTTCTTCATCTCCATATGGTGCTAATCTCCCTGGCATAGAAAGTACTTTCTTCCTATAGTACCTCGGAGATAGGGCATATGCAAGCAGGTGCAATGGGGTGGTCATCTTTTCCCAACAATGATGAATGATTGATTCCACCTTATTGCATAAGGTTTCACATTCTACAGGGTCATTCTCATGTTTTTGTATTACTAATTTTACTTTCTCTACCATTGTGTCCATGCCATCATAGACATCCCCCAAACAAGGTGCATCTATATCAACAAATCAGAGCATACTCATGATAGGCTTGGTGAATTCCAATACATATACCACACGAGCCCACCAATTGTCATCCAAGACCAATGACTTGACCTTTTGGGACCTCTCTGAATGTGATGCCTTCCATACACCCCATTGGTTGCAAATAACCATTTGACACAATGCCTCTCGCACCTTCAAAAGTTGTCTCATAACAATAGTATGAGATGCAAATCAGGTCTCAACAACCTAAGTAAGTTAATAACAATATCGATATGTAAATAACACATTAAAAAAATAATAAATTGTAAGCAAATTTATATACAAATTGATAAATGAACATGACATAAATAAAATAAAATTAATTAATTAAATTTAGTATTTACCTTCAACAACTCCAATCTTGAGAAAGATCAGAATATTGATTGTGGCATTTGGTGGTTCGTCACAAACATCTGGATCTCCTAGCCCTCTTCATATATTTGTTTCACCCACTTTATTTGAGTGCCAATTTGTTGCATCACCAAGTTGAGGGAGTGTACGCTGCATGGTGTCCCAAAAATGTGTTCATATCTTGCCTCAACCGAAGCACCTGCACCCCTACAATATTTTGCATTATTTGTGATTACCTGGACCACATTCTCATTACCCACCATCTCTATGGACTCAATGACAATTCTGGAAATGAACTGTGCATCTTTCACTTCCCCTTCACAATCAACTACCCTCAAAAACATTGTCCCTTTGGGTTACAATGCAATAACATTAATCAATGGGCAGTATCGGTTATCTTTCCATCCATCATAAATAATAGAAACACCTGAATCAATCCAAGGATCTCTAATTGATTGAAGGGAGGTCACTATAGCATTCCTCTCTTTGCAACAAGGTGGTACACACCTTTCCAAACCCAGGACTTGTGAAACCAACTGGTGCACTATTAATTACCAACACCATTTCCCACCAATATGGTGATCTCACCAAGTTGAAAGGAAGACCATTGGCATATAGGCAACATGCAATTTTTTGTTCAGCAATGTCTCTTGCCTCCATTTTAAATACCTTGTCCAATGGACCTCTTTTGCAGTTGGTAATTTGTACTTCATCTTCATCTTCCGATATAGGCAAGAAGGGATGTTTGGAGGTTGCAATTGTATCAATGGGTAAATTCATTATTTTTTTCTTTCCGGCTCCACCAGTATAAGCACTTTGTTAAGATCTTAGAACCAATTTATTAGCCTCTTCTTGTTCTTTAACAAATTATGCTATTTGTGCGAGAGACAACCCCTTTTATCTGGGCCTTGACACATTCCCATCCCTTTACGAACAGAGCCCATAAAGTGAAGTTTCAATCGAGAATATGAACTTTTTTCGGTTTACTACAATAATTACACCTCCAAATATATGCCCCGCCTCTTAGAACTTGTGCAATTCTTGTGGCATGTCTCCGTAAAGGAGATCATATATCAATTTTGAATTTATTGTTTCCTTCCTCACCCTCTGAACTTTCACTAGTGGCCATTCTTGCAATCTGATTTCTTGCTATTATAAGGATTTAAACAAATTTAAATTAGAAAAAAAAAAGAAATTCAAGCATACAAGTGCAAATAAAGATACAAAAACATTATAGCAAAGAGCTAAACTTGTTTCTTTATTTCTTAAAAAAAATGAAATAAAAACTTGAAAAATTTCATTCCAAACTTGAAAAAAATCATCAAAATCTAAAAAAAATCATTAAAAGACTCAAGAATAGGATCAAATGCTTACCTTAGACGCTTAGATCTCCTTTGTGGTAGCTATCTGGCACCCACGAACAATCCCCTTCGAAAATAATCACCTGCGCTTTGAAATAAAACATTTTTGCCTTTAACATTGGGTGTCCACTTTCAAGGAGTAATATTAGCCTCATGTCCATGAAATACATCGGCCTCCTTTTAAAAACAATGTTGTATGTCTAGGATATGGGGTCCTTTTCCGAGAGGCTTAAAAAGCAACATTTTAAAATATTAATAAGGCCAATTAATCAAATATCTCTTCAAAACCTTTTAAATCACCAAAGATATAGATAGAAGCTCTGCACTACTAAAGAACTAGTAAACCGCTGACTTACTATAAAGAGTAAGTACTCAAACTAGCTCCCTGCTAAAAATAGAAACCCTGTCAGAAAGCTCTGAACAGTCCCGCACAAACTCAACCAGGACCCAAAGTCCGTTAACCCAGACCCCTTAGCCTACTAAGACTCGGAAGTAAGCTAATGGATTAACCATCTAATTAAGTGCAAAGAGGGGACATTATAGTTGGAAAGGGATGAAAGGAAAACCTCATTCAAGATGAAGGATGAGTTTATTTAGTAGCTTATTATGCCAATCAAATTTCATAATATTAAATAATTTAAATTATTATAAAATAGGGCTTACTTTTGTAATAAAATCACCTTACTGACTTAAGTGAGTTTACTATTTTTAGCGTTTAGTGTGAGTTGTGTCATATTTAACGAGTTACATTTTCATTTGGTTTCATCCTTCGAACTATATGAAAGCAGGTGTGTAGATTATCCTAAATATGTCATGTCCAACCATATTAGGAGAAAATCGCTGCCTTAATATTGCAACCCTCATTTAAGGGCATTAAATAATATTTCTAAAAAGGGCCAACTAGGGTGAGGACCGACTTCAAAGAGTGGTAAAATAAAATTAAATCAGGCTAATTGCTATTGTTTAGGGTGACTCCTTATGGAGGATACAAATCCTATCATATGATGGCGCATTCAATTAGTTGAAATAAAAAAAATTGCGTTTGCTTTAGAGGGCCGACCCCCTTGAGATGGGTGCCTTATCTTGAGGATAATATTTACTAAACATTTCTTCATATTGCTGGCCGACTTGGTTGTGACCCTCGGTGACATATTTAAGTGCAAATTAAGTATTATATGTGCTAACCGACCTGATTTCATAAGTTGTATTGTTTGGTGAAGAGGTGCCTCTTGGCAGGTATATAGAGATGTATGTTGAGACTCATTTGGGAATCCGAAAACTGCAATACCTTTCTATTTAGGAGCAGACTTATAAAGCAGATCTGAGGTTAAGAAAAATCACACTTTGTGGGACTAAGAAGGCTTGTGAACAAATCTTAAGGAATGGTATGAGCAGACCTACAAAGTGATTTGTAGCAGACTTGTAAGCTAATTTGAGAGCAATCTAAAAGGTTAAATTTATAGCAGATTCAAGGCAGACTTAAGGCAATGTCTGGAGGGACTTATTTCAAGAAGACCAGTGAACACCAGCGGAGGGAAATACATATAGAGAAGAGACAATTAATACACCAGAGACAATCCAACCTATAGCAGATTCAAGGCGAACTTAAGGCAATGTCTGGAGGGGCTTATTTCAAGAAGAACATCGAACACCAAAAGAGGGAAATACATATACAGAAGAGACAATTAATACACCAGAGATAATCCAACCTACATCAGATACAATCATACAGCAAAGACAATCAAACCTACAGCAGAGGCAATCATACAACACAGACAATCAAACCTACAGCAGAGGCAATCATACAGCAAAGACAATCAAACCTACACTAGAAGCGATCATACAATAGAGAAAATCAAACCTACAGCAGAAGCAATCATGATTGCAGGATAATGACTTATTAATAATCCGTTAATTACTGTGGTATGAAGAAGTAATATTGCTTATGTATACATACATACATCCATGTGTGTGTGTGTCAGATTATATTCAATATGCTTGATTCTGAATATCCATACATTTATCGATCATGTTGTGAGAACAAAGGGAGTGCAAGTAGGGAAAACGGCGAAAGATTCCTCACTAGGTATGGCACCTTGTAAAGATGGTTAAGGACCATAAGACCACCTCATGATGATGGTTAAGGACCACATGAGGCCAAGGAGGATAAGGTCTTGACCTTGTGCCTAGGGTTGAGGGTCAAGGGCACCCTATTACAGCTCCCCCACTAAGCCCACATTGATCAATTGTTAAAGTCAATCAATCACAAGATGTGAGAGGTTGACATGATGGAGGTTTGGGGGAAATAAGATAGAGAGATGCAGTTTACCGGCTCCCCTTAACTAAGTATGGCACCCCATGAGGATGGAATTGGTCTTAGTTGGACATCCCTGCCTCTAGTGGGTCAAGAGGCAATTTGGTTGCCCCAGGGCGGGGGGAATTGGTCATAGTTGGACATTCCCACTGCTTGTGGGATAAGGGCAAGTTGCCATAATGTGAATGTTACGTGCTCTCAGGCTTAGTTGGACTAAGTACGCCACCCCGCGGGATGGAATTGGTCGTAGTTAGACATTCATCCCTCGTGTGGGCCGAGAGGCGAGTTGATTTCCCCAAGGGATGGAATTGGTCATAGTTGGACATTCTTGCCGCTTGTGGGATACCCCAAGTGGGAACTCGTCATAGTTGGACATTCCTGCCGCTTGTAGGATGTGGGCAAGTTTGTCATAATGTGAATGTGATGTGCTCTCAAGCTTAGTTAGGTTGAGCAGTTTATTGGCGCCCTCTCAAAGTTCCTACCAAGATGATTTTGAGATTGGTTGTTGAGTAGTCATACTACTTATCTTAAGAACTCCTTATGCTCTAGAGCTAACGTATATGCACATTATTTTCTCAAATTATTGATTGCTAACAAAGTTAAATTTGGCATTCTAGTATTGGAACTGTTGTTTATGTGTAAAGTGAAACTCCAAATTGAGGACATTATAATATGTGATAGAATAATTTTATTTTGTATTCTATTAGTTTTTACACAACATAGCATCAAAGCAGGGAATCGTGTGAAAAGGCAATTTGGTCACGAGGGTTACAACTAGGAAATTTGCACCATTTGTTCCAGCTAATTAATTGCAGCATCGATAAGTAAAAAATCATCAACGGATTTTTGTTCTGAAAATTACGACCATTCTTTTTTGTGGAAAGCATGAGGACTGATCACTAATGTTTTTCTACAAATCAAAAAAAAAATTAAGGCACCAAAGACCAAAATGAAATTGCATGCAATCTCTACAAAATCATGGGGTCTTCACCTACAAATTGTGTTGTTTTTTTCCTAAACATCACAACCAAAAATAGGAAAAACACATTATTTTTTTCTGATATTAAATTGCATAGATTTTTTGACCTGTCAAAATATTAGGCAGATTTTCTGACCTATAAAATCATGCAGATTTTTTTTTGCCACGACTAGTTGTTTTGAAATTGCACCAAGATTTGACAAAAATTGACAGTTTTTCAAATCTTTGCAGCTAAATTTACCTTTTTTAAAGTTTGTAATTAGAGCACCTAAAGCAACAACAACTAGGGTTTTACAAGGGTTAAATATGTGCCCTTTGTTTCTGCTCAAACCAACGGCCAATATTCCGCAGCTAGGGCAAGTGAAACTTGTGAGTAGCATTTCCAAACCAATAGCTAAGTTTTGTCACAATGTTAAGATAGGGCATGGATTTCAAGGAAATTTGATGGAATTACGCGTTAGGGTTTGAGAAGAGGTTAAAGATGATTTTGTTCGATTGGGTCACATTGGGTCTATGGCCAAAGGAGGCCACGATATTTTCCTTAGTTCTTGACAATACAGAGAAGATCACTTCATTGCATATGCTTATAGTGCAAAATCAGCCTAAATAGCATAACAAGGCTAATGAAGTCAGACTAAATGAAAGGAGATGTATACATCCAAAAAGTCTTATCTTTACAAAGAGAGTAGTAGCAACTTTAACTTTAATAACTGCATTCAATGTCCTCTAACTTGATACAAACAAAGATGGAGCAAACCCAAAAGGTTGGATAGCTATGCACTTTTCCTCTGGGTATCATGAAGTAAGCTCTACAACTCAAACCAAGTTTTTGGAGAAGTGGCATGAAGGGATGAGTAATGGGAGTCAAACAATTGTGCCACTTCCAGGTGACTTCAATAGCGAAGTGAGAATGGCAGTTGGCAATGATGACTTCTGATGAGGTTAACCCTAAAGGACACTTGGCATTATCTTATGACAAATAAAAATATTTTATGCCTCCATCTTGTCAATATGGGTCACATGTTTTGAGAAGAAGTTACATATCTCTTTTCTTGCAATTATTACTGTACACATTCCGTCCAACACTTGGCACGCATAGAAAAGCCATCAAGATTTGTTTGGAACCAAATAGAGCATAATGGGAGTTTTGAACAAGGAAAGTCTTGCTTAGAACAGCCCATCAAGAAATTAAAAGCATTTTGGAAGGTCGCTAATCAAAATTTGATGACTGGGATTACTTATCCAATCATCCATGAGGATGTTTTGGGCCAAAAAGCCCTAGAGCAAACCACTGCAAGAGCATGGAACACATTCAGAAAGGGGGCAGGCTTTTCTGGGCATGAATCGTGACCTAAAACATGACAAATCGGAAATATAAAGCAAGAAGAAAGCAAAATGACAGGGACAGGTGTGAGGATGAGAGGCGGGCCATTTTGAGACAAAAGGGACATTGAAAGCGAGGTGAAAAGAGATCAAAATAAAAAAAGGATAAAAGAATTTGATTTTTCCTGTAAGGAGGATGCCCAAGCATGCAGAGCAGCATAATTGGAGATAGAATGACATAATGCAGAAAGAAAGAAAGAAATTATGTTAATGTCCACAGATGACCAAAAGTAGGTCAATGGCACTTAAGAGAGCACCAAGTTACAATAGAAAATTCTTGGAAGAGACGAGGGTTGTTTTCAATAGCTGTGAAGATCATTGAAGATTAAGAGAACTATTTTTCATCCATCCTCAGCAACAGACAGTCCATCTACAAAATACTAGTGTTGTGTAATAAATTTTAGTTTCTTCTAACATGTTTTGTAAGCCATTTTGAAGGAAGGTCTTCATAATTTAATGCAGTAAAACATCATCTTTGCTTCTGTCTGGAAAATGAATTTGTTGGTGAGTTTTCAAGCCGCTAAGACAAAGTGGTGTTCAGTTGACCCCCCACCTGGCTGCATCATTATAAGGAATCTCTAATATGATTTATTTGAAACACTACATAAGCTTTGCAGAAGAAGAATATTTTTAAGCCTTTCACAAGACATCCTGGCAAACTAAGGGAATTTATAACCAACATTACCTTCAATAATACTTTCACCTACTTTAAGGCTCCAAAGACATTAATTAATATTTACAGTGGCATTATATAACAAAAAATTTAATTAGTTGCAAGAAGCTAAAGAAAACTACTAAAGATATATTCATGATATGAAACTAATATTTTTAATTATCAGACACTGAAGCATGTGTAGTTACCCTCATTTTGGAAACAATCTTAACCAAAAAAACCTTAATATAAACAAGTGGAATGTCACAAGAAATCAAATCGAAGTCACAAGCTATTAACTATTATCTTTTCACATCAAACTGACCAATAGATTTGGAATACTACCAGTCCATGACAATTTCCCAACATCACACTTTATAAAATCCATCTCTGTCTGTCCTGGTCATCATTGCAAGTCAATCAAATTTTCATCCCCCGTTAGTATGGCATTAAACAAACTTCTTCACGAACCAAAAATATAACAAGCTGAAGAAAGCCAAAAGCAATCTTTACAATGATTCCTTCCAATATAATATGTAAAAACCCAAAAAAAACAGTGATCAAACTCCTAAAGATATAGTTGTCAGATCATATTCAAAGTTGAACACTGTTTTTCAAATTATGATATGCTCGTAGTAGAAATGTGTAACAGTGCATATTTAACAACATTTTTTACAACTAATAAGAAGATAAAATCATTAGAAGAGTTGTAACTATCAGAATGCACAGAAAGAACAAGGAGTTAAATAATATTCATGAAACTGTAAATATAAACCTGCAATTCATTCATGCTATAGGATTCAGCTATCTTAAAGAATAACAAATTTAATCTGTATAAATAAAGAATAGAAAGAGAAAAATGCATATAAATAAGTTGTAATGAATTGGAAAGCAAAAGAGCTCTGATAGACCAACATCTTGTGAACAAAAAATTGTATACAAGCAGCTATAGCTGTACTAGGACCATAGGAAATTAACTTGTAATCAACAGCAAGCACAAACTTATCATATTTGACCAATAAAAAAATCCAATTTAACAAGTCAAAGCTACACATAAGAAGTACCATATTGTTGTCTCACAAGAAACTAATGACACAGTACATAGAACATCAACAGCTAATGCCTATTGGATTTGAGTCTTGACACATACAAGCAATGAAGTCCCAGATATGCTAAAGCGTACAAAGAACCAAAATAAAATGGAAAGACGAGGTGACAATGGAACAGAAGAAAGGATGGAGACTTTATCTGCCAACTATTAGGACCTACATATAGAACCAGACTCTGCGAGTTTGGGTTGGACTCACAGAGTCCCGAGGCGAGTCATACCCGGCGAGTTTATATGGCTCTTGCCTCGGACTCTGCCGATTCCAGCAGAGTCCATCCAGACTCGCAGAGTCCTTGGACTCGCTGGACTCGGAGAGTCCCGAGCCCAGGACTCTGCCATGGCAGCAGCCAGCAATAAAGTGAAAAAAAACATTTTTCAATGTTTTTTGCTTTTCTTAACCGGTTTATATGTTATGTTTTTGACCTAAAAAGGTCATTCTATCACATGCAAACAAGGAGAGGACAGAAAAAAGGCTTGAGAGAGGAGTATTGGGGTTTTAGTAAAAATATTGGGAAATCGATTGGCTCTCATAGATTGATTGTTGATTGTTTGTGCAAGTTTGTAGCTTGCATTCACGCATTGAGAGGAGCTAAAAGAAGCATTTGGAGGAGGCATCTACATTAGAAGAGTTGCATTTCCATTTTTTGATCAATTTTGAAGAGGTAAGTTACGTTTTTTGTGTTGTTTTTTGAATTTTCTACATTCATGAATCATATTTCAGTTTCCATTTTGTTGTTTTAGTCTTTAAGTTTAAAGTTTACATTTGTTTTTGTTGATGAAAAACTTGAAAAGTAAGAAGCCCTAGTGTTTGATTTTTTTATTGTAGATGCTTATTTTTTTTCATTTATGATA
>MU225189.1:151629-190698 GCA_018584345.1 Thuja plicata | reverse complement strand
AGCCACTTGACCCACACTTTCTGTTGTGCGAACACATAATTTATGAGATATCCTTCCAGCCACTTGTTCACAATCTCCGTCTGTCCGTCAGTCTGTGGTTGGTAGCTTGTGCCAGGTGACAACTCTGTTCCTGCCAATCGAAATAGTTCTTCCCAGAAAGTACTGAAAAAACGGCTGTCTCGATCGCTCACTATGTTCTGAGGGAGTCCATGCAAGCAGAACACCTCCCGGAAGAACAAGTCTGTCGCCTCTGCTACTTGGTATTCCTCTGAAATAGCAAAGAAGTGTGCATACTTGGTCAATCTGTCAACCACCACAAAGATGCAATCTCTTCCTTGCACCTTCAGAAGCCCAGTAATGAAATCCATTGAACTGCTAGTCCATTTCTGCTCAGGAATCGGCATTGACTGAAGTAGACCTGCTGGCATAGTGTGTTCTGATTTGTTCTGCTGACAGGTAGGACATTCCCGGACATATCGGAGGACATCATTCTTTAAGCCCTCCAGGAGAACCTTTCCCTAATCTTCCTGTAAGTCTTCAAATATCCCTGATGCCTGGCCAGAGGTGAGTCGTGTATCTCCTTCAGAATCTTCGCCTTCAATTTGGATTCAGGTACCAAGTATTCTGCCTTTGTAGCATATAATATCATCAACCACCTTGTATCTGTCATCTTATCCTTCGCCATCCAGCAGCTGACATGCAAAAGTATTCTTGGAATACTCAACCAACAGGTATGCTCTCCAATCGATTGAGATTTGAGATAAAGAGCATATCGTATATTTTCCCTTTATGTATTCAATGTCAAAATCAAAAGCTTGTACTTTACTTACCCACTTCTGTTGTCTTTCATTGAGTTCTCGTTGTTCCAAGAAGTGTCGAAGGCTGTTATGATCTATACGCACGGTGAACTTGGCTCCGAAAAGGTACTGTCAAAATTTTGTCAAGGCGTGCATGATGGCGAGCATCTCCTTGTCGTAGATGGAATACAATTTCTCGGCTCCCGAAAGCTTCCGACTCTCAAATGCAATNAAGGTACTGTCAAAATTTTGTCAAGGCGTGCATGATGGCAAGCATCTCCTTGTCGTAGATGGAATACAATTTCTCGGCTCCCGAAAGCTTCCGACTCTCAAATGCAATCGGGTGGCGGTCCTGCATCAGCATGGCCCCAATACCCTCTCCGGAGGCATCACACTCCAAAATGAATGATCAGGTGAAATCTGGAAGTGCCAGCACCGGGCAAGAGCTCATGACTTCTTTGAGCCTTTCAAAAGTTTGTTGTGCCTATTCGCTCCATTGGAGTGATCTTTTCTTTGTTAGGTCCGTCAATGGTGCACTGAGCTGTGAAAATCCCTTCACGAACTGCCTATAATATCTGCACAACCCGAAGAATCCGCACAGGTCTGAGAAAGTCTTTGGCGGCAGCCAATCCAGAATGGCTTGAATCTTTTCCTGAGCACTTGAACCCCTCGCCCACTGACAATGTGCCCGAGGTACAATATCTTCGTCATCCCAAACTCACATTTTGACCTTTTGGCAAACGAGGACTGTGATTCCATAATCTCCAGTATTTCATCCAAATGCTTCAAATGTTCCTCCCATGTCTTATTACTGTATGAGTATGTCATCAAAAAATACCAATAGAAACTTAAGCAGTTGCTTGCTGAAAATGTGATTCATACAGGACTGGAATGTGGCGGGAGCATTGGTCAATCCAAATGGCATGACCAGGAACTCGTAATGCACATAGTGGCAACGGAAGGTTGTTTTCTCCACATCTTTTCCTCTCATATGGATCTGATGATACCCAGATCGGAGATCTATTTTCGAAAAATAGACTACACCATGCAGTTCATCCAACAGCTCATCAATCCTGGGAATAGGGTACCTGTTCTTGATGGTTTTCTTATTTAATGCACGGTAGTCCACACACATCCTCAGAGTTCCGTCCTTCTTGACCAGTACGACGGATGATGCAAAAGGGCTGGAATTGGGCCTGATCCATCCCTTGTCTAGAAGCTCTTGTATTGTTGTTTCAATTTCATCCTTAAACCTTTTAGGATGGTGGTACGGTGTGGTGATGACAGGTTGGGCGCCAGCCTCCATCTCGATAGTGTGTTCCGCCTGGTGGTATGTCAGCAAAAACTAATTGATGCTTCTCCAACACATTCTGAAGTTCCTCATCCTGATAGAAGGTAGGTTGTCCATCTACTGGTTCTGATGAGATAAAACAGTGTGCGGCCCAGACCATATTGTCGTGCCTGAGGATGGCTTCCATCCGTCGGGCAGAAATTTCCCTCAGTCCTCCATTCGACATTCCCCTCAGAACAACTTTCTTGCCATCCACCTCAAATGAAAATTCCAGCCGTTTGAAACTTTGTGCGTATTCATCCAATGTTTCCATTCACTAGATGTCGAGGATGACTTCCATGTCGTCCAAATCAACTACGAAGAAGTCATCTGTCACCGTGTAGTTACCCATAGAAATGCTCAGTTGTGGGACTAGATGGGTGCAAGACAAAATGCTTCCTCGTACCAACTTGACGTTGAATCCTTTGTGTGCCTCTGTTTGTAAACTGCTTTGTTTGACTAGTGAGGAATTGATGAAGTTGAGGGTAGCCCCGCTGCCTAGCATGACCACAACGCTCTGTCCCTGGAGAGTACCCCGTACCCGAAAAATAGTGCGTCTCGGGGTTCCAGCTAAAGCAGCAATGGACACGCCTCTTTTCAACAATGTTGCAATTCTTTCCACACGATTTAGGTTAGCTTCTCGGGCGGCTAGTTGTCCGTCTTCCTCAGCTTCTGGTACATATTCTTCTTCTTCATCATCTGACATTACTTCAATATAGTGGATTTTTCCCTTGCCTAAGCAATGATATCCAGGTTCCCATGGTTCCCTACAATTGAAGCATAGCTTCCTCCTTCTGAGCTCCCGTCGGGTAGCCTCATCCAGTACAGGTCGCTTTGGCGGAGGTTTGTTGTCTTTTTCTTTGGGAATAAGGGGTGGTTTGGACTGTGCATAATTCCTGGAGGAGGAAGATGTTGACATGTCGCGTGCCTTCTTGATTGCCTCTGTGAGTCTGATGGGATTGAACCCCTTCATCCATCCTCTCAAAGGTTCTGCCAACCCATCCATGAATAGCATGACCAAACGTCTCCGAAATATCAGTTACCAGGACTGATAGTCTTTAAAATTGTGTAATGAAACTGTCCACTGTACCTGTTTGTTTCAACTGAGCCAAATCTTTGAAATTAAGCTTTGGATCTCTTCCATCAAAACGATCCATTAATCTCTCAGTGAAATTAGCATAGGAGGTTATCTGATCATGGCCCAGAGTGACCATGCCATGACGCCATCATTCGTGAGCTAACCCTTTCAGATGTAGGGCCGCAAATTTTATGGCTTCGTCCTTCGACATAGGGTTGAGCTAGAAATAGGCGTCGGCCTTCTGCACCCAGGCCCTAGCTGTGGTGGAACCAGAACCATCAAAAGTTGATAAATTAACTTTACCGATCTTTGTCCTAAGGTTGTCGTTATAGTAGTCACCCCGATTGTTGCAACCTGAATATCTCATTCTCAAATCTACATAGTCCTTGTAGGTTATATCCCCTTCCAGATTTGCATTCCTACAGTCCTCCCGAAGTTGATCTTGCATGTCTTGGAATGTAGGTGGTTCTTTGTGTTGTGCTTCTGTTCGAGGGGGGAAGGTGGGCATCGACGGTCGAGAGCGTGTTGGTTCGGGGTTTGCCCTTCTTGCAACAGAATTGTCACTTTGCACATTTTGCTCTGTGGATGCTTTTCCTTCAGCCAATTTCCGTAATGTCTCCTCCATGAGTTGCTGAGTGTCATTGATCTGCATTTGGTTTCTGGTGAGCTCTCTTAGCAATGCCATGACTTGAGCTGCGAGATCCTGTTGAGCTTCCATTCTATCAGCCGAATGATATATGTTCCTTCTCCTAGTATATACTTGTATTCAAACCCACAAGCTGGCAGAATCACCAGCTCTGATACCACTGTAATGTTCTGAGCTCCTTGCACACGGAATCGAAGCTCCTGACTCCTGGCGAGCAGAGACTGCAAGTCGTACGGTTGACAAAAGGTCCATAGGGTGGCTGAAATGTGGCGGTACAGTGGAGGTTATGAGGTCGTACAGTGTTGGCTGGAGGTCGTACGGTTGCTGGCTGGAGGCCGTACGGTTGTTGGCTAGAGCCCGTACTGTTCTGGCTGGAGGTCGTACAGTTGTTGGCAGGAGGNACGGTGGAGGTTATGAGGTCGTACAGTGTTGGCTGGAGGTCGTACGGTTGCTGGCTGGAGGCCGTACGGTTGTTGGCTAGAGCCCGTACTGTTCTGGCTGGAGGTCGTACAGTTGTTGGCAGGAGGCCGTACAGTTGTTGGCTGGAGGTCGTACGGGGCTGCAGAGAGGTCGTACAGTGACGGCTGGAAGGTCGTATGGTGATGGGAGGCAGCACGGATGTCCGGAGGGAGGTGCCTGCGGGGTAAGAAGTGTGCCTTCGGGCCAAAATGAATTAAGAAACCAATATAATCCACAATGACAGATCAAATCAATACTTGCAAGGAGAGATAATAATAATCAATTGAGAGTATTTCAGATTAGCCAGATCCGAACAAAGAACAGGCAGAGTAGGGTGAGGGTTGAATCCCACCGAAACTGCAAATACCAACTAGGGAGGGTCTTTTACCTCTGAAATGACAGACCACAGAATTCCAACAAGAATTCGCAATTACAATAAAATATCAAAACTCAACATAAGAAATACATCCTACACGCCAGTCATATATACCCGTCAGACAAACTCCCGAGGTGTACAAATAAAGCCGACACGGCACACTAACACCTACGCTAAAATAAAAGATGGGTCCGGGATAAGCTAAATCGACCGGAACCCAAATACAAGTTTATTTTATTTATTTAATAACAGGGACATTACAATCATTCATTCAGACTATACATAAACTGAAATGACTCAACCGTGGAATACAGATTGAGCGCCCGTTACAAGACTATGAATCGTTGGCAGATACGATACGGCACATAATCATCACTATCCCCGAAATGTAATGACTTTCCTTAGCTGAAGTCACTTGCCCCCCAATCTGAATGATCAATCACCATATACACTAAGACGAATTGTATACAAGACTTGGCATCGAAAATGAATAAGAGCCATAAGCTGAATAGACATCACTATTACATTATGATGAACTGATGATAATCAAGGCCCCAGGTAGGACACGAGAATCAGCAGTCTCCATAAAAAAACTTGAAATAAATCAACGCACTTCATACAAAGACGATACACGGTATGATCCAAACGAATAGTCTTCTATCGTTGAACACAATGGGATGCACGATACAATACAATGAACCGACAATCATTAAAGAGTCGGGCATCTCTGCACAATCCATATCGTGAGCCAACTCATACACGGTGAAGACACCATACCATGTCACCAAAAATCTTCGTGGCCAAATGAACACAAATAAACACCCGAACTGCTTAAGGAAGAGGGGCTGATGACGATTTGATAAGAACCCACGATAAGTGCATACACCTCATCGTTAAGCATAATAATAACATAAAGTGAGTGGTGACGGTAATGAAGGATGTTACATAGACTCAGACACGATAGCATCTCAGCATGGCAGGAACTTTGATAAACTTGTGAGCTACACAAGTATGAATAAGCTCTCACGCAGTTACCAAATCTCTAACAAAGAAAAGTCAAAGATTTATTTTTTTATCAGCTCCCTACATTTCAAAACTATACTGTGCTCTACAAATTATTGATAGTAAATATAAATTCAGCAACCTTTTGCAAGTTACAAGACATTTAATACAGAATCTCATCCTTTGGACAAACCTGTGTCACACAAGCACAAATAGAAAGCATGCACACACACATGCATAATTAAAATTGACACAATAATAGCTCAAAGAGATTTTTTAAGAATATCATGACCCACCTCAAGATCTGTAGCATTTGATGAAGCAATTTCAAGTGCATCAGAATCCATATCAACCCCAATCACATGCCTAGAAGAAAGGAAAAGAAACAACATAAAATATTGTGAGGTACCATTAAAAATTTGACTGGTGAAATATATAGCAATTAGGTTTGTCTTTGCAATTTTTATTTCACTATACAAAATTCACTGCATGCTTATTTGTCTAAGAAGAAAAACAGCATAGTTTGTGTAAGGGTTATGGCATCTTCAAAAACACAAAAGATACGAAATGATTTTGTATTCAAGTCTATTTCAAAGAAAAGCCTTAAATGTCTCACATCAAACAAAATGCACAACCACCACCTAGATGATCTTAAAAATATATCATATTAAACACAATGCACAACCACCACCTAGATAATGAATATTAAAACTCTGTCGCTTAGTGTGAAGCCAATAAGATACATCAGTTTTTAAACACTTGGAGGAACAAACAAATTCAAATAAGGGGCTAAAAGGGGAACTATAAAAAGAAATTAATTTTCTCAAAGAAAATCATCTGATTTTGTCATTTCATTATCCATCTAATTTGGAGTTTGAATAATTCAACGACGAAAAACTTTTGATTGGGAGATCCAGAGGATGTAAACCCTCTTGGTTTCCAAACTTGGATTTGAAGACGAAAACCCTCTTATCCCTATTAAAGTAAACACCATCCAACAATCACAATTGTGCTTATTTATTGAAGATAGACTGAGGATTATTAGTCGATTTCTGTTGCCTCAGTGTGAAATGGTTAGATTTGGTGATTTTGAAGGGGTTTCAGATATTGTTGTTATTTGTGAGGATTTTCAACCTTTGATTGATTGTTTACAGCCATTACTCCACTCCTAGCATTGTTGTACAGCTGTATATTTGACGATTTGAAGAGGTCAAATGCTGCTACTGTTCATAAGGGTTTGGATACTCTTGTGACAAATTTGATATATATTCATTGGCATCGCCATTCCAATATTTGGGTTTCTTGTTTCCATTATGTGTAATGTCCCTTTTCCTAGTTACTTAGGGTTTTGGCAAATATCTTATGATTCAAATTTCAAGGGGCTTCTTTTTATACACATTTTTTTTGTTTGATATAAATGTATATATTCGCCAATGTATACTTCAGTTCTTAAACATATAATATCACTGTCCTTATCTTGATGAATTAGGCAATGGAAAAATGATCAAACAATTGTCTGCTACCTTATATTAATTAAGGATAATTTGCACAGATTCTATAATAATTCCATTATATTCTCCAATCTGAATTCGATGGACCAACACTATCATAATATAAATCGATCAACCAATAGGATCAATGATTTATTGTATCGATTTAATGATGATATCGCTACATAGACCTTCTGTCAAGAATACTTTGGATAATGGACATGGACTATAAAGCTTAGTTACTGCAGATTATCCTGAAAATATGGATATATCTCTTTATTGATCACTTAGGATTCTGATTTAATCTTTTATGCCCTTGTTATAATGATTGCTGTATCTGAATTCTCAACCCTCTTCTTTATCGCTGGTCTGAGCCTCTTTCTTCCTCTGATTTTCCCCCACTGATCGATTATTGCCTCTGCTGATTGTTGCTGCTATTGCTGAGTGTGTATATATATATTTCCTTTTCTACTGATCCTTCTGAGATTGATATTTCCTGCTGTTTATAAAATTAGCTCTGCTGTATACGTACTTCTCTGCGGTATATTCATTTTGTGTGCTCCTATTCAACGCTATTACTGAGTATATCTATATTACTTTCTGTTGTTGATTTTATTATATTTTTGTTGTGTGTCTGCCGCTTTTTCTTTTCCCCCTGCCTTCAATGCCTTCTTGCATCACCCCTTTATCACTTGGTGCGCCTCTTCACCAAAAGAGGTGACACTCCAAGAAGGGTTGGCCCTAATTAAAACATAATTAATTTATTATTTAATCCTCTAAAGAGACGCTGTTCTCGGTAGGGTCGGCCCACACCTTAGTTTTCCTCTTGAGTGCCTCCCATTTATTAATTGTTATCTGGTAATAATGAAGAGTCGGCCATATGAGTTGGCCATCTTCATATCTTTTTATATTTCATTTAGTTGGCCCTTAATTAATTGTTATCCTTTGCCTTAGGTCAGCTGCAGTTTAATTCCTATAAAAGACTATACTGATTTATTTTATCCTTACACAAGCTGCGATTTCGTGTACTGGCAATATGACACGATGCTACTGCACAGCACTTGGTGAAATTTATATCTATTTTGCAGCATTCTGTACTGGCAACTGGATTATTGCAATCATTAGGCTGCTGCACTTCCTTGCAAGGCTGCCATACCATTAACCACAGGTAGATCTTGTTTCAAATTAATCAAGTTTGCAGTATACACAGCCATCATCCCTGCTGTGGCCACACCTTCCAGAAGGAAATTAAGGGTTATGGTTCTCTTGGTGGAATCCGTATCTATCATCATTAGCTCAATTGTGATGTGATCAGAAGCGTTTGACAGCAGTATGTATTGTGTTTACCATAAATATCATTGTATGTGTGGCACAGCCCCATATATATGTATGGTGCACCACCACCAGGAGCAGGAGTGAGACAGTCAGGAGCTCAAATAGGCCCTGGACCAGCTGATCTAGATAGCGGCAGTACATCATAGCTCCCGTCTGTCCCTATGTTTCCATTCTGATATAGAAATTTGGAGATGATGATGTATTTTGGGGCTTCTTAGAAGCCATTTTGTATATATATATATATATTAGAAGCCATTTTAGATAGCGGCAGTACATCATAGCTCCCTTCTGTCCCTATGTTTCCATTCTGATATAGAAATTTGGAGATGTTGATGTATTTTGGGGCTTCTTAGAAGCCATTTTGTATATATATATATATATATATATATATTATACTCAGTATTTTACTGTTTTGTAAAAACCACATCTTGTTGGTGTTGCAAACATTTACCCGAACGGCAGATTTGTGCCGCAGTTTATATCATAGTTGTGCTAATATCATATTTTTGCTAACAGATTATATCAGTGTGTTGACAATTTGCAGTATCTGCTTTGCCATCTAATGATCAATTTGTATAGCCATATTTGGTGTTGTCCAGTTGTTGTGTATTTCAAGGAATAATATTCTTTGTGGTGCATTCATCACAATCAACATAATTAGCAGTTATTAAAATTACTGTTTCCTTATTGGTACCCGCCCAAGGCAGGAGTAGCTCCAGCGTTATGGTTCATAGTTTGATTTGTGTAGTGGCTTACGATTTTCCATAGCTGTTCATAATATTGATAAGTGGCATAATTGCGTAGTTGTACATATTGCATTTTAAGTGGAGGTTTTGGTGTGTTACTATAAATGTTCATTGTTGCATTATTGGACCAGTACTGTATAGACAAAAAAATTGCATATATTATAAAATTCCGAAAAGGGGCATCACGTTCCACAGCAAGCTAGTAAACGTGAATTCAAGCGGAGCACAATGGTGGAGACAATAACAAGCCAACCATAAGAAATGCAAGATACTCTTCCACCAATATTACTATGATCAGAAACAAGAGAGGATATAGATCTGCAACAAGCTACAAAAGAAGAAGATCAGAAAAATGCTGAGTGGTTAAAGAAAAAGGTCCAAGAAGATTAGGAACCATCAACACACCCAGGACCCTCCTTAGCTGATGTTCCAATGGTTATCTCAGGTTATGATGAAGAATGTGCTCATTTACAGATTGAGAGCTAAGGTACCGGGTTCTGCACCTACGACCCCTGGGTCCCGGTCCAATTCATCCCGGGTAAGGGTCCAGAAACAGTACCCTATGGGTTCAGACAGGATCCAGCCCACAACCTGTGGATTTGGCCTGCCAAACGTGGGCAGAACCCAATGCAAATTTTCCAATTCATAGAAGCACCCAAGAGATATTTGGCCCTTTTTTCAATTGTTTTAACCTTTTGTTTTTTCCTTTTTCGGTCAACTCAACCACCTGACCATAAATTTCACTGCTAAAAAGACTACAAAGGTGAAACCTATTTCATCTATGCATTTGTGAATGAAAATCAAAATGTGTTGCCTCCATTGCTGAACTTTCTAGTTTGTTTGTCATTGCTCAAGGAGAGCTGAGTGTTGATTGTTGCATGCTCTAAGCCGGTTTGTGTGCTATTCCTACATGGTTGCAAGTGTTGAGAACTTCTCAAGACATTGAAGAGGAAGATTTCAACAGAAGAGGTAGGTTTTTGTTGGTTTTTCTTAATTTTTTCCTTGCATTATTTTTACAAAATGAAATGAACTCTCCAGTTTTGTTTTGTTTTTTCATTTTGGTTTGTGGCTTTGTATGTTCTTTATGGATTCATAGAATGGCAAGTGCTTCTAGCTTTGGGAACTCCCAGTTCAAAACAAACCCGAACCCCCCACTATGGAAAAATGTGGAAATGGTACAGTAACAACCAATGGAGGAGGCTACGTTTGGATTTGTAGCTATTGCAAAGAGCAATATAACAGCTCTTATAGTTGAGTGAAAGCACATTTGTGCTTCATCCCTCGTAAACGCATTAAATTTTGTGCAGGCAAGCCAAAAGTTAGTAGGGAGCCTCAAGGTAAAAGCCTTCTTGCAAACTCTATTGTAATGAAATATATTGAAGATCAAGCAATAGTAGATGAAGCAGCTGGGAAAGCTATTCCTCATCCTTTGGAAAAGTCTACAAAAGGTTTGAAAGCCTCTATGGCATCAATTTCCAAACTTGAACTCATAGAGGACCATCCCTTCTTGCTTATTCCTCAAGAACCAATGACAAATAAGAGAGCAAAGGGGCCCTTGAAAATAGCATTTCACAATGAGGGTAGAGACATTGTTGAGCAAGACATAGCTAGATGCATCTATGCAAATGGATTCGCATTTAATGTTGTTCGCTCATCTTATTGGCAAAAAATGGTGAGATCGATTAATGAGGCTCCAAAGGGGTTCAAGGGCCCAGGTTATGAGAAGGTGCACATTTCCTTATTGGACAGAGAGATGAAACATGTAGAGGATGCCTTGAAGCCCATCAGGGATTCATGGATCGAAACAGGTGTGTCCATAGAATCTCATGGATAGAAAGATGCACGAGACCACCCTGTAATCAATGTTATTGCAGTGTCCACGAGAGGTGAAATGTTTTTTGAGAGCAATGGATTGTGAAAGGCAAGGGAAGGATGGTCCATTTATTGCCAACAGTCTTTTCCAAGCCATTAAGCAAGTTGGCGCTCGAAATGTTGTTCAAGTGATAACAGACAACGACAAAAATTGTAGGGTTGTTGGGTTATTGGTTGAGGAGCGCTATTCACACATTTTTTGGACACGTTGTGCAGTCCAATTACTCAACCTAATGCTGCAAAAAATGAGATCCAAAATTGAATGGATCAAACAAATGTATGATGAAGCTTAGGAGATCCAAATATTCATCAACAACAACAATGTCACAAGGCATATTTAGAAAATTCTCAAGATTGGAACTCTTGAAGGTAAGTTAAATTATTTAAAATTTAAATATGTTTTGCTTTGGTAAACTTCTACGTCTTTTATTTTTTTTATTTTTTTTATTTCTATTTTTATTTATTCTTATTTTGATTTTGAAATAGGTCGTTGAGACCCGTTTTGCTTCCAACACAATTGTTTTGAGACACCTTGTGAGCATTCGTGAGGCATTGTCTAGAATGGTAATCAGTCCTAATAACAGCATATGGAGGCAATCTAACAATAAGGGGAGCTTCCATTAAGGCAATGATACTAGATGACCTTTGGTGCAATCGTGTTGAGTACCTCCTAAGATTTACTAAGCCTATATTGAACATGATCCAATATACTGCCATAGATAGGCCTTGCTTGTGTGAGGGATATGATGCAGTGACTCAATGATTGAGGATATGAAAAAAATCATAAATGAGAAAGAGCAAGATCCTAAAGAAACATTCTTCAAGGAACTATAGAAAATTATGGTGGAGAGATGGAACAAAATGACTACTCTTTTGCATCTCCTTGCCTTTCCATTGAGCCCTAAGTATTATAGTCTGTCAGTCCTTAATAATGATGACACTAGCACAAGAGTTGCCCGATATGGAGATCCTAAAGTTGCTCAAGGCTACAAAGAAGCCCTTCGTAGACTCTTTCACAAAGACATACAGCCTACAGTCAGGGCTCAGTTCATGAGTTTTGCAAGCACGGATAATTGTGGTCTTCATGCTCTTTTGGACAAGCATAACATTGATGCTCATAAATGGTGGTGCTTCCATGGAGAAACATACCAATACCTACAACCTATTGCCATCAAAATTTTATCACAAGTTCATAACTCTGAAGATTCTAATTTCTTGCTAGTTCATCATCATTTGAGAGGAATTGGAACACATACTCCATCCACTCAATAAAGCGCAATAGATTATGGTCCAAGAAGGCGGAAGACTTGGTCTATGTGCATTCAAAATTGCGGCTCCTAACACGCAGAAAATAACTACAAAAAAGGGGAGACAAAGGAGTGGGATGTTGAACTAGAGCATACGGAGTTGGATGATTCAGTTGCCCACCTTGGTACACTTGGAGTTGATGACCATGATTTACCTGGTGATCATGAGGCTGACCCTGGGGCTGAGATTGCTAGTGCCGCTGCTAGTGGCACTATTTGTGCTTCTTCTAATCTACCACAGTAGGAGGATGATGATATTTTTGATGACTGTTGATTATATTTAATCAGTGATGGCTGATTGTTAACAGTTGACATTATTATTTTTGAACTGAAACATTGATATGGTGGTGTATTTTGGCATTTTGCTATAGCCTATGTTATTTGGACTAAAACATTAATATGGTGGTGTGTTTTGCAATGTTACTTGACTATTAGCATAGTGGTGTATCGTGAACTTAATTGCTGCTGCATAATTGTATATTTTTATTTTTTATTTTTTAAATTTTTTTGTTTGGACTAACCCAAACCCCCTAAAAAAAATAGATCGAACCCACAAACCTGAACCCGATTCGAAACCCGGACTGGCAACTTAGACCGAGGGGTTCAACAATTCCGAACCTGGACCATCAACTTAGACCAAGAGGTTCAAAACTAACATTTCTGAAACGACTGTTACCATGTAGAAATGGAAACCTGTTAAAAGTTCATTCACTTGACAGAATCATTCACCTTTTGAAATAGATAATGATTGCATGAACAAGCAACTCATTGACTACACTAAAATTCAACCCATATAAGAACAAAAGAGGCCAAAAGAAATTTGATTGCAAAATTGAAAGACTAAAGAGAATGCAGAGTCTAAATGCACTAGACTATTGAAGAAGGCCTCGGGGGATAAAGAGGTACGTATTGAGAGGATATAGGAGCTATCCTCAGGACTCTCACAAATCACCAACAGCAAAGAAAGAATTGTTCGAACACGTAATGAAACAAACAAAGTGTTTGACATCAGTGTACTGTTTAGTAGATGCAAATCTACTTTATTAAGAGTTATCACCTACCACATGCATAACATCCCAGTTACGATCAAAAGATACTATGCAGGATTACAGCACAGTTCAATAATGTCCACTTACAGTATACCAATTACCATCTAAAAGGGACTGTCTAAAGTGGAGCATACAGCAGGCAAGGATGGCTTGAGGCTGTTGAACCTGACAGACTTTCCAAATTATTCAATGCTGATGTCACTCTTCTTATCAAAGCCCAACATTTAGAGGAAAACAGGAAGATAGAGAAGGATGTTGCTGATGCACTTGACAAATAGGTTATAAAAAAAGTAAGAAACCATTTTAGGTTTAACAAATGAGGATTTAATTTAAAGCAACGCCAACATCCATCAACTTTACTCTCAATCAGAAATGTCCAAATGAGAATTAACTCACATGGAGGTCAAATCATTAAAAGTTGATATTTGTTGATTTCCTGTTTCATCATAAAAACACTTTTAATTGGACTTTTAGAGAAGTCAAGTAGCTTGTTTATGGCTCAATCATTTCATGGTTATAGTGCAATTGTCATGTTTCTTCAATATATTAAGTAATTGTTGACATATATTTAAGGTTATCTAGGTACCTTTAAAAATTTCTAAATATAAAAAGTGTCAATATTTTGGGTCGTTTGAGCATGATTAGCCAATTCCCCCTAGCTGTCTTGCACCCATAGTTAGAAGGCTCAAACTAGGCATGCTAATTTTGACCCAGACTGAAACTCAGCAAATTGAAAAAACCATCAAAAACAGAAATTTTTAAGGATTTAAAATTATTATCATGCAACCTTCAAAAATTTTAAAAATAAATGCTATAGACACAATAAACTAATCAAAAAGAAGCTACATAGATTGCAAGCATAAGCATACATTGGTCATGAGTATAATGTGGATTTTAACTAAAGGAAACAACATTTTTAAATATATAAATATTGTCAAATGTTTTAGGCATGCAAAACTCGTGGATTGTGATATAACTGGCATTAGAAAAATAAAATTTACAATATGGAGTCCTGAAAGGAATTTGTATCCCTCAACCCAACATTACTAGCTCTACATGGAGTCATGCGTATCTAAGGCTAGTCTGCAAATGCTGCTACAGCCTTAGGAGCACTACTTAAATAGGGTTTAACTTTAAATAGCAGAAATTTTATTGGCAAAGAGTCAAAAGAATAAACAGTTGTTCTTCCATCCAACATGGCTCAAAAAGATTTTCATTTTTTTGTTTTGTAAAACCACTTCTTTTTTTTTAACGTGAGCAAGGATTTGGGGCAACCTAAACTAAAGTCTTTGAGACCCCGGAAACTGTCATGGCAGATGCCATTTTTCATAATATTACTGTTTTTAACCATCCTTCAAAAGTCCTCTAAACCTTCCAAAACAATGCTTGACTTTCACTCTTTTACATTTAAGAATTTTCAATTCTGTATGCTTTATTTTTTCCTCGTTCTCATAGAACTAGCCAAGTCTACCCATTGAGACTCGCTAGGTGTCCAGGTCATGAATCCTTAGACCTCTGTTTGTACTGCTCAACTTGGGACCCACCAAAACTGGGCGAGTCCTGGCAAATCTTGAAACTATGATTACACCCACTTTGTTTACCACCATCACATGCTCTGCTCCAATTCTTGGTCAAATAGAGAAAATTGCCCCCCACCATCACCTATGAATTGTGACCTAAGCCAAAGGAATGCATCATCATGTTTTCATTAATTGCCTTGCTGCGATAATATAATTAGAGAAATTATTTCCAGGCTTTGTATGAGTGTCCCAAAGACTATAGGAGCCAAATTGACTAAATGTTACTGTACATTTAGATTATTTTTATGCTCTGAAACTTTAATGAAAAAAAATACAAGACAAACCCTTGACTTCTCCTTTTTAGTCTGTGAGTGTTTCTAAGGGTCCCTTCTTTGATATTCATCCAAAAATGGCAAAAAACCCTTAAAAATCTTAGTTACCAATTCGGGTGCGGGTGCGGGTGCGGATGCAGATGAGGGATGCGGGTGCGCGGATGTGATGCCATCTGGAAGCGCATCACAGGCATCCAGATGCGTCTGGATGCCTGCCATAGGCATCCATACACATCCGGATGCCTGTGATGCGCATCCGGGCAGCATCCACAGGGCATCCGCGCCTGCATCCGCACCCGTCCGCATCAGCTTCCGGATCCAGCATAAACCTACACGAATCGGTAACTAAGCTAAAAATGCTCTACATGACTACCGTATCCCAAATTTCTCAATCTAAGTACTAATCAACCACTTTTTGCATCTATAGGAGTATGCCATTTCACTTAGGACTTCACCAAAATCCTTATCAAGAAATTTTAACACTAGAATATGGAATCCTACAATTTTCTACTCCAAGAGAAGTTGAGCTTGATTCCTTATTTTGATGTTGATTTTCAAACTACAATGCAAGAATCTTCAAGTTGTGGATCCTGAGAAGATTTGATTCAAATCAAGAGTCAGACACCAAGAGTCAGCGAAGATTAGCTCATCTACACGGGAGACTTTGTTAGCCGTAATCTTGTATGTACGGGAAAGTCATGTAATTAAGTGGTTATGTCTTGGTCATTACCTTCCGAAGGGAAGTAGTTATGCCGCGACGCTTCAGTCGCAACCCTTCGGGTCGCTTATGTACTCTCTCTGTTGGAAGAGAAGAACACTTACATTCTGGTAATAATATGTCATGCGTGCATTGATGTAACCTGTTTAAAATTAATGAAATACCTTACAGTTCTCTGATATATTGTGCACTTATGTTCTGTATAATTCTTAGTATGCATTAATTCTTGTATACCATAGGAGGTAATCAGACTTATCTTAGTAAGTCTTCTAAACCGTATAACAAGATCCTATTCAAAACTTGTGGGTTGGCCTAGCACATCTTTTCCTTCTAAATGGAAACATCAGAATTTTTCTTCCAAAATATAGATATGGATTAATACTAATATTTTTGTGAACCAATTGACCACTTTTTCATCTTGAGATTAGTATAATATCTGTCTATCATCTACTCTTGAAAATACAAGTCCAATAATTTTATTAAATTTGCACCAAATACATACAACTATAGCAACTATTCTTCGTCCACTACTTATATACTTCACTACACCTGCATTCGCCCACATAGCCTTGCAATGTATTTTATGTTTTTCTCCTGTATCTTCTTAATTTGACTACCCTATATTATTGTGCTTGACATCATTCATTCAACATTTATACAAAATGGTACACAATTAGAGCCATTTCATGTCATCATCCAATGTTCTTTATCTTGTGGTTTTGCAAATGACAGGTGCACAATGCAAAAAGAGATTACATCAATAAATAAATCAAAACAGCAATGCAAGAAATCTCAAACAGAATATATTCATACATATTCAAGAATAAAAGTGACGAAAACCACCTTCATAAAGACGCATTCAGTCCCTCCCTTATAAGTTTTACATTAGCCACCTTCATAAAGACGCATTCAGTCCCTCCCTTATAAGTTTTACATTAGCCACATTCATGAATCTCTCAAAAGAAAAGGCGAAACAGAAAGAGATAATAGAAGGGCTTACTCTGCACCCATTAGCATAGCTGCCAAACCCAAAGTCCCGCATCCACAACCAAGATCAACTACTATCTTATCCATTATATCACCAAATGTATTCTCGGCCTGTCCGACCATTTTGGAGACACAAAAAACAACAAAGGACATGTTAAACATTAAAGAATTCAAAAATTAACATGATAATCACTATAAAGAAGTGGTAAACCTGTATTCAGAACTAAATTAAATTAAAATAAAAATGCTGAAGCAAAAACATGAGAATGTTTTCATCGTAACAACTAAAAAGAATGTTTTCAAGGTAACTGGTAGCCAGCCTATAATGGGTGCATGTTCTTTCAGAAAAAAGAAACAACAGAGCAGCTAAAATAAGTTACTAAACTGTAGAGAAATAAAGAGCAAATATTAAATAGGATAAAAGCATTCAAAGTCCATATATAAAATTAAAAAAGGTGTCACTGTGGTAAAACCCCCCCAAGGCTGCTTTCTATTCAGAACCAAAAATAAGTCTGAATTATGTACTACGCCACACTTACCCTTTGCACTTCTACATCTTCCCTGTCCCTGCCCCATTTCTCCACCCTTTAACAAATGGTTGAATTCTGAGTGTTCACATTTACCCAAAAAGATACAAGTTAGATATGTTGATTGTTGACTAAAGGTCTATGTTCTCTTTCTTCTCTAAAATGTATGATGTTGATATGCTTGATTTTGAAAGAGAGGATTTTGAAAAGAGCATTCTGAACAAGTGACTTTATTGGAATTTGGGACACACTTCCCGAGCATAGACAGGTTTAGGAAAGCTTAATTATTTGGCTTGATGATGCATAAGTTTTCACTGATGCAGAATTTACCTTGGCACTTCTCTATTAAAAACTAAATGTCCTTTTTGAGTCCTAGCGACCCACTTTTGGTAATGTGTGCACATTATTTTAACTTATTTGTTTCTTTGATTCAATTTATTTTTTTCTTTGATTCAATATCTAAGTTGTTGGTTCCAATTTAGGATCAGGTTCGGGTTCAAAGTTCGCGTTCTTAGGTTTGGTCGAAAAAATTTGGGCGTTTGGGTTCAATTTGGATTCATCCATACAAAAACTATATATTTTTAATAAATACACCACCATATATATTAAAGTTTTAGTTCAAATAACATAGCAAAATGCCAAAATTGACCACCGTATTAATGTTTTAGTTCAAAATAATAATGTCAACTGTAAACAATCTGCCATCTCTGATCAAATATGTTGAATCATAGACATATGAAATGGGTAGAGTATCCACTGGATACCTAGAGGCTAGTATCATATCAATATTGCCTAAATCCACCATATGGAAGTCATTATTGATTGTGTAACCTTCAATGGTGACTTTCACATTTGGTGCCATTGTCTTACAAGGTATTTGTGATCCATTTGCCCCCTTTATATTGAATTGCTCTTGCTCCCTAGTTTCGAGCCCTTTGGAGATGGCTGATGTCGAGTTTATAAAATTTTGGGTGGCCCCACTATCAATGACTATTGTTATGTTATGTCCTTGTAAGGTTCCTTGGACTTTAAAAGTGTTGTATTCTAGAGATTCATGGTGGCAAGTATACTACTCTTCTTTTAAAATGAAGGCGTGTTGCTTTGATCATCCTAATCTTCCCCTTCACTGATGGGTCTTACTTCTATATAATGGATTTTCCCCTTGCCCATGCATCAATGCCCTACTTCCTATGGTTCTTTGCACATAAAGCATAGCTTCCTCCTCCAGTCTTGTTGGGTTTCTTCATCCATTTTACTTCTCACTAGGCCCTCCCTTTGGAAAGGTGGATTTGCTTGACCTTTTGGATTTGATGGCCCCTTTGGTGGTCCTTTGCTTTTGATTGTACCCAAATCCATGTCCCTTGATTTCTTGATAGCTTCTTGTAGCACATTAGGGTTGAGAGCTTTCACCCAACCTTTTAATGGGTCCATTAGCCCATCCATGAATAAGACGATCAATCTTCTCTCAGATATGTTGGTGACCAACATTGACAGTCATTGGAATTCCATGATGTAGTCACCTATTGTCCCTTTTGTTTTAGTTATGCCAATTCCTTAAAGTGAAGTTTTGAATCCTTGTTGTCGAATCTTTCTATCAATCGCTTTGTAAATTCCACATTTGAAGTGATTTGTGCATGACCCATGGTGACCATACTATGATACCACCATTCATGTGCTCTTCCATCTAGGTGTAGGGCAGCATACTTATAGCTTCTTCTGACATGGGGTTGAGATTAAACTATGTGTCGACCTTTTGCACCCATGCACATGTTATGGTTTTACCTGAACCATCAAATTAGGGTATGTTGAGGTTAACAATCTTGCTTTTCAAATCGGAGTGATGGTCACAGTTCCCTCTTTTGGGCATGTGCCTCATCCTCAAGTCCATGGTATCTTTTAGTGTCATTTTGGGTTGAAAGCCTCCGTCTATCCAATCTTGCCTTAATTCATCTTGTATTTCCACCAAGGTGGGCTCATTATCTTCTCGTTGCTCAACCCTTGGATTTAAAGTTTGTATCATTGGTCTAAAGCTTTTAGTAGGAGTTTGATGGTTAGGAATTCTATTGATAGAGAGTCCCTCATTTCCTCCATTGTTTCCATTGTTATGATTTGTGGTGACATTGATTACTGTATGGTTTATCATGTCAAGTAATTCAACCATTCTATGCTAAGGATTTCTTTGTTCTGCAAAGAATTGATCCAATCTCTTGCTAAATTCTCCTTCACCCATGCTTCCCTTCTTGCTTGTTGTCCCTCATATTTTGGCTAGAGTTCTTTCGGCAATATATCTTTAATTCCTTCTCACTTGTAAACCTTCATAGGCTAGCAAGAAGGCTTGCTTTAATACTACTTGTAATGCCCCCTTATAAGATCCCTTAGGGTTTGGGACTAATTTCTTATATTTTCAATTGTAAGAGACTTCTTTGTATTGAACTTGTTCTCTAAATAAACTTGACTAGTAACAATATACTTATTGCAAGTGCAAGAGTAGCAAATGATGGGAGTTATCGTTAGTGGCAATAATTTCCCTTTTATACAATAGCCTTAAACAAGAAGATCGATCTAGTTGCGAAGATTATATCGATCTAGATATCTTTCGATATGCAAGAGCAAGGAGTATATTGCTCAAGAATGTATATGAAACTTTGAAGTATATAATATCATCTCTTGTCTAAGTGTTGAATAATAACGAATGTATCGATATGATATATCGATCAAGTGTAAACGATAATGGTATTTCTGATATCTCCATAAAATGAGTGCGATATTATATATTCTGATCAGAAATATCAAATATATATACTGACTGCTGTTTTGATATTACTTGGTGTATATGCAATGGTATTTGTTACGGATCACAGAGTATATGTTGCTCCTAATATTATATTTATAATATATACGATTTATACTGCAGCGTCAACCCAGTCTGATCACTTGTCTGATATAGCATTTGTAATGGCAATGATCTGATTTAAACCTATCGATGTTCCAGATGTATATCTTAATGCTTTATGCAATATTGTATTGCTGTCTCTGATTGACTTCTCTATGAATATGCAATCTGATCTTCTATCTACTCGTGGATGACCTCCACTTGAATCTGCAGAACTGATTGAATAATAAACTGAATTGAATGCTTTTGAAATGGCATCAATGTCTCTTTAAAATGCCATAAGGATGAACCAGCTTTTGATCTACATGGGATTTATTAAAATAATATCTCCTAAGTTATTTTATTTCTATTTTAATGGTCACTTCTAGATATTGTAAATATCCTGTATAATAGATTCTTTCTATTATTTGTATGTTTCTTTATAGAAACATCTCAATTGTAAACTCTATAAGAACAATTCATTCTTTGTTAATAAATCATTCAATTATTTACCAATTACCTCCTGTAATATGGTATCAAAGCTAAGTTTAATTTTTTTTCGAAAAAATTATAATTTCTTTATGAAATTATTCGTCTCTAAAATTTTTCAAAATTCTTAGTCAGTTAAAACTGCAAATCCTATTCACAATTAGGGTTTCTTACAGTTTATTGGGATTTCTTCAAAGTTCGAAAGCCATTTTTTTAGTTTGCAGGGATCGCAACCTGGTTAAATCCATCTTTTCCAGGCCCTGTTTTCTACCATTGAGGGATTTCTCCTAGGTTCTTAGGGCCTGCGACGAATCATTTTCGTGTCTTGTGGTTCTCCACAGCCCGTGCAACCTCGCGTCAAGGTTTTTCTGAGCTGCAAAACATTTTTGCGTCGTTTTTTCAACACAATGGCTCTGCTATTATCGGCGCCTACACCCGTCGCCAGTTCTTCCTCCTCCCGTCGCCATTCTCTCTCTACAACTCGCGCAACTTTTTTCCCTACTGCGACAGGATTTTGAGAAGTTTTCTTCTCTGTTTGTGGGCTTTCTTTCATTTGCAGACCCGTTTCTCTTCCTCACAAGTTTTGGCAAACCTTTTTTTTCATTCAGCTACCTTTCTTCAACCCTTTTTGTGGTCGTCTCAGCGACTTTTTGGTGCCTAGGTTTTTTCACAAATCAAAAATATCTCTTCTGCAGCTAGTTGTTCTGGTTTCCACCATTTTTTCTCAATGTTTGGATATCTTCAACACAGCCAACTAGGGTTTCTTCTAAATCCTCCATTTTCTTTGTCGGATTTGAATTTTGATTGAAGATTCTCTCTGGGTTTTTCAAGGCCTCAATTGGGTTGCTTTGAGATTTTTCTAGGTATCTCGAATTTTGTGCCTCAAATTTTGTGCCAACAGATTCACATTTAAATTTGTGCATTTAGCCATCTAGTCTTCTCGCTTTTTGTGCCTCGAAAAGGGTGCAATGGCATTTTTGACCAACATTCTGTTGGAAGGCAGTCAAAAATTGAATGGCAAAAACTACAGTACCTGGAAGCAACGTATGATTACGATTTCTGAGTACAAGTGTCTTGAAAAAATTGTGTTGGGCACGACTAATCGTCCCAAGGAAGAAGGCAAAGAGCAGGATAAATTTGATGAGCAAAATCGAGAAGCTGTCATGCTCATCAAAGTCTCCATCACTGATGATCAACTTCCGCAGGTTCCTTCCAATAAAACAGCTGTAGAAATTTGGAGCCATCTCAAAGGTTTGCATGAAACCTCGAATAAAAGTCAAGCATTCTTCCTAAAGAACATGCTCTTCTCAATCATGATGGATGAACAGGTGTCCCTACAAGATCATCTCAATAAAATCAAGGATATCCGTGATCAATTGGAAGCCATTGGACGCAAAATGGAAGAAGACATGGTGGTGATCACCCTGAAGAGTCTTCCATCTTCCTATGAGCACTTTGTTGAAACTCTCAATATTGCGTCCACTCATTCTGATGTTTTGTTTCCCGGTCTCTATATAATGCTTCTACAACAAGATCGCTGGAAACAACAATTCGGCAGTGGTACCAGCTCATCTTCAAACACTCAAGCCTTTTCAACTAAATCCATAGGCAATTATCAGTTCTCTCAGTCTTCTCAGCAGAATCCTTCTGCTCCGTCATCAGAAGGTCCGAAGAACAAAAATGTTCAGTGCAACTACTGCCATAAGTTTGGACATATGAAGTTGGAGTGTCGGAAACGCTTAGCTGCTCAAGCCATGCAATCTAGTTCACAGCCTCAAGCGCATGCTGCAGAGCACACTGAGTCGGGTGAATCTTCCTTTTACGCCTTCATGACTAAAAGACTTGCAAATCATATAAAATCTTCTACCTAGTATATTGATTATGCTGCCTCCTGCCACTTCACTCATTGTCGGGATTAGTTCACAGATTTCAAGTCATTCTGAGATTCAGTTATTTTTGGAGAAGAGTACACCGTTGTTGGAAGAGGCAATATCCAAATTCAGTCTAAAGGAAGGAAATTAATTTTCCTTGACGTGCACTATGTTCCAAAAATGAAACTCAATCTTCTCTTCATCAATCAAATTCTGAGACACTCCCCTCGACTTGATGTGACCTTCAGTACACATCAGTGCAGTGTCATTGACTGGGAAACTCAGTCCACAATTGTCGTTGGTGTTGAAGATCATGGTATTTTCAGACTCGTTGACTCTGGGGATTCTTGGGAGCTTGCCATGGCAGCCCATCGCTCCTCTATTAGTACACTTTGGCATCAACGATATGTGCANGACTTGATGTGACCTTCAGTACACATCAGTGCAGTGTCATTGACTGGGAAACTCAGTCCACAATTGTCGTTGGTGTTGAAGATCATGGTATTTTCAGACTTGTTGACTCTGGGGATTCTTGGGAGCTTGCCATGGCAGCCCATCGCTCCTCTATTAGTACACTTTGGCATCAACGATATGTGCACTTCAATGTGCACATCTTTCTCAGCTTGTTTGGGAAGATCTTGTCATTGGACTGTCAGAGATTCAAACCCAGAATCTTGGAGTTTGCGGAGCATGTCAGGTTGGAAAGCAACATCGCACTCCTTTTTCAGATGGCAACTCCTGGAGAGCTTCTAAGGTATTACAATTGGACCAGTAAGAAGCAGCAAGTCGTCTCCCTTTCCTCAACGGAAGCTAAATATCGGGGAACAGTCAAGCAAGTTGTGAGGCAGTTTGGCTTCGTAGGATGCTTTCCGACATCCATATGTCTCAAGCAGGCCCTTCACCTCTCTTTTACTACAATCAAGGGGTCATCAAACTTGCCAAAAATCCAGTCTTCCATGAGCACACTAAGCATATTGACATTCTTTGTCATTTTATCCATCAGCTGGTTGAAGATGGATCTGTGGATTTGCAATTTGTTTCTACTGCTGACCAGACTGTTGATATTCTCACCAAGTCCCTCCTTCCAGAGAAGTTTATCAAATTTAGGGGGCAGCTTGTTGTCGTTCATAAGTTGACCATTAAGGGAGGGTATTAAATAATATCTCCTAAGTTATTTTATTTCTATTTTAATGTTTACTTCTAGACAAGGTTGCACGGGGACGGGGGTAATTGGGTACTTAGGGTATGGGTATAGGTACGACTATTTTTCAAAATAGGGGACGGGGGTACTTGGGTATGTCAAATTTTTGTAAAATATAATATAATATTTATAAAAAATCTGAAAATATGAGTCATGACAATGGTTTTTCAAAGCAAGAACAATGATAAAGTTTGCAGATGTAATGTATTGTTTTCAGTTACAAATTTGCAATATGTTTGTAATAATAATATATGCTAAATGTTTAGATGCATAACAGAGAAGGCAGACTTTAAACATGAACAAGAAGATCATATATCATATAACAATGACATATTGCAAATGATAAACTTCTGACGTGAGCAGTGATAAAGTTTATTGTTAATCAGTATTATCAAAGTTTCAAACTGATTACGTATTGAATTAAGCTTGATAAACAAGTTGATACGCAAACAAAAAACCGAAACAAAAATCAGAAATCTTAATCAAGGTCCTTAGCTATGATGCTCTCCACTAAGTACCCGGTACTTGGGTACGGGGGTACGCGTCCTAGGGGCATGGGTACGGGTACCCATGCAACATAGCTTCTAAATATTGTAAATATCTTGTATAATAGATTCTTTCGATTATTTGTATGTTTCTTTTTAGAAACATCTTGATTGTAAACTCTATAAGAACAATTCGTTCTTTGTAAATGAATCATTCAATTATTTACCAATTACCTCTTGTAATAGGATTGTCTAATGCAACCTTATAGTCATATTGTTTGATATTGACATCTGTTGTTGGCAATCATTATATTGATCTTATTAATATCAAGATTGTCTACTCGAAGTTCAAAACCCTGATAATCTAAATGAAAACCTAGTGGATCAAATTGGTTCTCCAATATACCCTTCTTATCACCATCAATCCTTTAATTGATGCTTTGTGAAGTTGCTAGAAGGAAAATTGTTTCCCGAGTTGTTGCTCCCTCCCCACCACCTTTGTCGATTCTCCTTTGAAGTCTCCTTCTAGGACGTCTTCCCATCATCTTTTGTCAACATGACCTAAAAGATAATCCATCAGCATCCACTTTTACATCTCTTTCTTTTCCACATTATCTTTAAAAACGTCCTCCAATTACTTTCATTCATCTTTGTCCTGAACAACCCATTGTCATTGTTTCACCCCCCTAAGGAGCTCTTTTGGGAAGCAAGAACATGTTGGAAAGGGCACGATGGGATCAAGACAAAGATTTCCAAAAAGAGGAAAATTGTACCAACAAAACCTCTAAGTATTACAAGATTTTCTTCCCATGTTGCAAAGTCGGCTCCCGAGAAGCCAAAAAGGCAATCCCATTTTATGAAGAATCCTAAGAGGCACTTGATAGTTAAGACCATAGATTGTAAACTCAGACTCAGAGAGTACTCGACAAGCCCAAAATTTTCAACTCGGCATAAACCCGGTAAATACTCGACAAAAACTCGGCAACTTAGAAAGCACTTAAAATTAAAATATCTTAAAGCAACATATTTTTTTAGAAAAACTCAATTACAAAATGTATTAAATAAAAATTTGACATCTTGTTAAAGAAAATGCATGGTTTTATAGCAAAAACATGTGAAAAACACATTTTAACCAGCGTTTTACCTGTGTCGATATTTTTACCCATGGTTTTTTGTGTCTATAAAATCGCAAGAGTTAAACTTGTGAAAACTCGCCCAGCAAATAAATAGAGTACTCGACAACTCAGACAGTACTCGCAGAGTTTGCAAACTATGGTTAAGACAATGATTACCCCTAAGGAAAAGATGGCACATGAGTTAGAGGATTTTGACTTTTAGATAGTGCAAATAGATTTGGGCCCACAATTGAGGCAAGCATATTTGAACTTTTTCCTAGATAGATTGCAACAATACCAAAGACAGAGTCGTCAAGGATGGGAATAAGGATGCCCACACTGATGAGAACAAGAAGTTGCATGAATTTGTTGCTCACTTGGTACAGCTTATGTCTAGTACTTCAGCCTTAAAATCAGCACCAAGAGAATTGGCCACAAAATATCAAAAAAAAACAACTTGATCAACTTGTTGCAGAGGGAAAATCATTCAATAAGGTTATGACCAAGTTATGCACGTAATTGATGAAGTGTATAGCTTGTTGGGCAAAGTGCGCAAAATCAAAAGGAAGATCTCAAACATGGAAATTCAATTCTTGAAGATGTGTTCACATAAAAGCAATCCATGGAGCCTCTCATATGCATACCCTTGGTACCTATTACTAGAAACAGCTAATTTTAGTGTCAGCTAGGGATTGAATGGGAGAAAAAATTAATGACTTCCAAATCAAGAACAAAAGCTTTTCCCAAGCATCCATCTCTAGCAAAAAGGATGAAAGTGAATCCCAAGTAATTGAATTCCACTGATTCTTTTGATTTGCCAAGTCAATTCAGATTTGGACTAATGCTACAAGGATCAAAATAGACTTATGTATTGTGGGATATCTTAACAATGCTTCATTGCTAAAATAGTTTAAGGGTTAATGGCGTTTCAGAGCTCTGGGTTTCTCGGCGGTGCTAGGGTTTCTCTGCAATCTCATGGCATTCCTAAAGATTGCAACAACGGCCGGATTTTTTTCGCAAGGAAGACAGTCTTCTTGGTCGTAGGTTAGGGCCCGATCAGGCAAATTATGGCGTTAATTTGCGCAAGACCAGCATGGATTGTGACCCCGAGTGATTGAAACAGCAGATGCAGAGGCCGGATTTTAGTGGGTTTGTGGAGGGACAGTCATCTCGCGCAGTTATTGGGAAGACTGAATACATTGGCGGTGGAATCGGTTTGNGAAGACAGTCTTCTTGGTCGTAGGTTAGGGCCCGATCAGGCAAATTATGGCGTTAATTTGCGCAAGACCAGCATGGATTGTGACCCCGAGTGATTGAAACAGCAGATGTAGAGGCCGGATTTTAGTGGGTTTGTGGAGGGACAGTCATCTCGCGCAGTTATTGGGAAGACTGAATACATTGGCGGTGGAATCGGTTTGAAACCGCAGAAGGGTTTTTAGAAGTCTGTTTGGGGGGCGGGTCTGAAACAATCATGTGGCGGAATGAGGGGAGCTTTTCCTCACGGATCTCCTGCACGAGGGCGTCAAATGGGATAAGGGCCCAATAATTTGATCAATGAGCAGATGAAGCCTGCGATTTTACTTGTGGCCAACGCCTGTTTTGTGGTTCTGGAGGCTGGACTGGAGGAGGTTGAACACAATTTGGGCGTCTTCTCAGAGCTAGGTCTTATTGCTCGTTTTAGAGGGATATGGCCTAGTTTGGTTAATTTACACAAATGGATCTCGGAAGATTGGGAGCCAATTCTTGAAGGACGTGTTCAAATTTACCCTGTGGCTAAGGGTTTCTTCATTGTTGTTTTTGAGAATGTACACGACAAAAACATGATCTTGTGTGAGTCCCAATGGTGCTGGGAGAACAAATTTGCTTTGATGTTAAAGCCATGGCATCAGGATTTCAACCCTGCAAATGAATTTTTAGATTAAATTTCGTTGTGGGTGAGACTTCCTAGTTTACCTCTACATCTTTGGTTTGACTCTTGCTTAGAAGTTGTACGTGATGCTTACATGAAGAATCTTCAAATCTGCTCCATTCCACCTTTGCTCGAATCCTAGTAGAAATGGATATTGCTAAAGGGCTTCCTGCTGAGATAACTATTAAAACCTCAAAGGGCAATTGGGTACAATCTTTGGATTATAAAGGGATTCCCTTCAAATGTAGATTATGTTTCCAGACCAGACATATGGCAGCTCAGTGTGCAAAAGGCAGTATACGTAAGCCAGCTTCGTGGTGGAAGGATGCTTTTGCCCAGCATTATACAGTTGAGAAGAAGGTAGGGCAGCAAAAGAGTTTTGTTCAAGCTGTGTCCGGGATCGACAACATTTCTCCCCTAATATGGATAAGGTGGAACAACCCATGGTTAATAACGAATGTATGGCTATTGCGGGTTGTCATGGGGCGGTTATGCAGAGTACAGGGGTTGCTACTCCTGCAAAAAAGGAGAAAAAATACCCAGTGGGGATTCGAGATTTGGAGGATGATCGGTTGACAGATGGGGGTCAATCCCAACAAGATGTGGGAAGCATAGATGTTCAGGCCCCAGATTCATTACTTGCTAAGTGGATTGGCATTATGAAGCGGCTAGATTTGAGGAAGGATGGCACACTGTTACAAGGAAAAAGAACAGGAAAGCAAAAACAGGATCCTTTGATATGGCTCTCTGTTCCCACACGAAGGGAAGCAGAGCTATTTAGTCTTTGGTCTGTTAATGGACCACTCTTGGTGTGTCTTTGCTCTTGGGATTCCCGTGTATCCATCCTTGGTTCAGGCCAACTTTAAATCCCAATATTTTTTAATAAAATCAAATCTTATTACCGAGAAAAAAAAGGATGAAAGTGTCTCAAAATACCTCCAAGATCCACCTGGATTTTCTAGAAGATTAATTCTTTGCTCCAGAAACAAGTGATGGAGTTGACGATGGAGCAGGGCTCCGGCTCATAGAGGGTCTGAGTTATTGGTTACATTGACAGTGTCTGACTATGGTCATGCTCCAGCAAAATCCACAAAGTAATAAGCTTTATATATAAATATATATATACACAGACACGCATATTAATGGATTCATTTCAAGCAACAAATGTTTCAAAAATCATAATGAAGGCATTTTTTCATTTTTCAAGCATATGTGGTCACCTGTATTCAAGGAAACACCTAACATAAGGACAAGTCTGATATAAGGCTGTCCTTAGCTTGATTTCAATCCAAAAAAGCTAAATAAAGGAAAAAACAATAATGGTGTACATTCTAATATACTTCATTAAAATTTGTCACAAAGCAAAATGGTCTTATGCTTTTGAAGAATGTAGAAGAAGGAACAGAATGATTATGACAAGAAAATAGTATTTAAGTGATGACAAAAACGCATTCAATGCATTAAACACACAGTAAGGTATCTGTATTTTGAGCCTTGCATTAGGTTTATGATTTTATCTATTATCAGCTACATTAACAAAACAATTCAGAATCCTGCCATCCAGACAATTTGAACAATCAAAACAATTTGTTTTAATACTTCAAGTAAATTATTGTAACTGGAATGAAATTATCAACAAGACAAGTGAACCCACTTTATTATGAAGTTTGATTAAAATTAAAATGTACCATATACAACATCCGTGATGCAATGTGAGGTCCTGTTGGGTACTGTTCAAGGTCCACCTGCAAAGAAGCAAAGTTAGGAATTAGATGTATAAAATGTAAGTTACTCAAGATCACAATCACAGAGTTTACAACAATGAAAAGGCAAATAATTAAGATATGTTTGCACCCTAACTATAAGTAAACCAGTAAACAATTTAGCTGGATCATTCTTAAGTAAGGAATAAGTCAGAAAAGACAAAAGAAAGTATTGGAATATTCTAAATTTATTAATGAACAATTGCAAATTCTTACAGGTAAAGTGTATGCAAACAGATTACACTAAATTTTCAACTATCGATAGGAATCTTTGAGGACAAACACATTATAAGTTTAAACTATAGAGCACAACATTTCTTTTGTTCAGAAAAGCTATTTATTTCGAGTTTAAGGAGTGGGGGTTGTAAGGACTCACATGTCACATTCTTGATGTTTGCAAGCACAATAAAGCAATAACAATAATTGCTTCTTGAACTTTGCTATACACTACTTCTAAGATAAAAACAAGATCAACCATTTTCTATAAATATTTACAATTTATTTTTGTTTCACTTCAAGTTTACAACAAGCTTCACTGAACTTTGGAATCAAGATATTGCATGCTCAAACTGTGTACGTTTCCAAGTATGCACTAAAGAGTTATCATATGAATATAGTCTATCCTTTTCCAGCCCAGGAGGATCCAATTTCATTTCTTATAAATTTTCTATTAAGAAAATAACATCATATAATTAATCGGATTATTCATCTCCTTGCAATTCACACAGCACCATGCATTCAGCATATAATCAACTGCTCCAAGCCTTCGACTAAGACTACACATTATTGTAATCAGAACCACATGATCAAGATAAATGTCCACTGAATGAAAAAGAACAATCAATTAAATAAATTAAAATATAACCAGTCAATTATCTTTTGTAACATAATTTGAATTTGACTCTATGAATTGCTGATAAATTGCCTTTTGACAGCCTCTTTTCTTCATAATTCTAGCAAACAATAATGTCACTGCCAAAAGAGAGACCAATTTGATGTGAGATCCTGTATTTCAAAACCCGCAAGGGGATTACTTTTAGACTTACATTATATATTGTTCAATGACATGTACATAACCTACTCCTCTCTCAATTTGAACCCATGCCTCCTTTGAGTATAAATGCCTTCATCATGAAACCCATTCAAGTTCTATAAGAATATACCAAACCCTTAGCCTTTTAGAAGCTTCAATCCTCCAAATACAGGTCTTCAAGTTCAAGCTGCCAAACTTTGGCATTAAATAAAAAACAAATGTATGCAACTGGAGGAACTCAACTATAAACCACCTCAAAATCTTCTTTAAGGAGATTAAGTCTTGGCATGCCGCTAAAATAATCAAGAGCATTATATATTCTCAGATAAACAAACAATTTTGTCGAAAATTACAAATTCTTTGGTTAAACTTTAGCATTATAATTTGGTCTTTCAATCAAAATAATGACCAAAATTTTAAAATGTGCTTGAATCTAGTGCCCTCTAAGCTTTAAAATGCTCAAAAAAGGATTTGTGATAGAATAACTTCAAAATATTATTTTACAATTTACAAAGCAGATGATAAAGCTTCTAGTATTTATGATTTTCATTGAGTTTTATGAGGCTCTAAATAATGCTATCAGATCTGATCTTTTGAAAGCATATCAGGAATATTTATCTTCTAAAATTTTTGGGTAATGCTATCAGTTAAGGCAAAACAAAATTCAAACCTAAGAAATTACTAGTTGGAGACCTGTCAAGCTATCACTATGACGAACATCTCTTATAAAATAATTGCCATGACCTTGGCCTTGACACTGCACCACCTCCTTGAAATTATCAAACAAAAGTAAGCGAGATTTACAAAAGCAAATATCCTCTTATTTACATTATCGTTGTTTGGGAAGGTGTGAATAAGCCAGGAAAAAAGCCAAAAAAATAATTTTATAGAAACACTTTGAAAAAGCTTATAATAAATTGCATGGCATTTCATTCTATCCATGCTTAAAGGTGTGCCTTAACACTTGGCAATTATTTCATTTATTAAATGTATTAATTTTCTACAATCCATAATAATTGGTGTTAGTGCTTCTGGATTTGATTGTGTTTATATTTTTGCAAAAAATATAAACAAAATCAAATTTAGAAGCACTAACACCAATTATTTCATTTATGTTTTTCAAAACACAAATCCTTAAAACTTTAAGGTGTGTTCATAACTTTGTGTCTATTGTTCAAAACCTCTTTGTTGATGCTTTGCTTATCTTACTATTAAAAGTCAAAAATACAAGAACTTTATATTATTCATTGGACAAGGGTACCCTTTAGTCCCCTTTCTCTACGTTTTGGCAGTTCAGCCTTTTGTTTATCTTCTAGCTAACAAAGTCTCTTGAGATATTGTGGACGCAATTTTTCTTACAAGAGGGGAATCTCGGTTAATTAAAGGTCATTTTGTAAATGACTCCTTACTTTTGCTGACATTAATCAATCTATGACTAATGCAATAGAACATCTTTCTGCCTTTGTAAAGTTTGTGATTCTACATCCAATGAAGAAAACCTCAAAGCAGATGACCTTCAAAAAATAAATGAAAATATTTAAATTCCTAAGCATCCCATTTAAGTTCCAACACTCATTACAAAGCATGCGAAGAAGAAAGAGGGTGAGTTTATGAATAATTTTTCCTTCATGTAGAAGACAAGTTATTCGAGGAGTATCCATTTGATTAGAATGACATGAATTCATTTAATTTCCTACTTAATCTAAGGCCTGGGGGAGTTCCCAACGAACAACCCAGTTAAATACATTCAATCAGGCTATCTACATAAATGGTTTAAAAAAAGAGGTTACAAGCATGCAAAGTGAAGATGACCATGTAGAGCAGGGAAGACAACTAACAAAATATATAGAACTGTCATAGCAAAGTTGTAATATGTTAGTTCTGTCTAGAAAGAATTTTTATGTACATTAGTATACAAAAGGGGAGTCTCACCCGTGAATGGGTGTGGCTGGGTGAAGCCAATGTCCTTGTTGGAGGATCCGGTGGTGTGGACTAAACCAGTTGAAGGATGGTGGAAGGCAAATTTTGACAGGGCATCAAAGGGAAATCAGGGACCACCTGGAGCAGGCTTCATTATTCGGGATTGGAAAGGAAACTCTATAGCATTCGGAGGAAAGTGGTTGGCTAATGGGACCAATAATGTGGCGGAACTTGAGGCAATTGTACTGGTTGTCAAGGTGGCAAGGAGCTTTGGGGCTACAAAATTACACATGGAAGGGGATTCACAAGTGATCATCAACGTTATTATCAAAGGAACAATGAAAGCTTGGCATTTACAGAATTACATAGACCAAATTGCAAGTGAGCTAGCTNAAACTCTATAGCATTCGGAGGAAAGTGGTTGGCTAATGGGACCAATAATGTGGCGGAACTTGAGGCAATTGTACTGGTTGTCAAGGTGGCAAGGAGCTTTGGGGCTACAAAATTACACATGAAAGGGGATTCACAAGTGATCATCAACGTTATTATCAAAGGAACAATGAAAGCTTGGCATTTACAGAATTACATAGACCAAATTGCAAGTGAGCTAGCTAGGATGGAAGATTATAAAATAACACATGTAAGGAGAGAGGGAAATAAAGAAGCAGACAAATTATCAAACTGGGCACTATCATTCCCTTTAGGTGAAGTTAAAGTTGAGGATTTTCGAAATGAGGATCTCTCTGACTTGATGATGAATGTTTCTAATTAATTGCCTTCATTTATGACACGGTGGGTGGCAGGGTGATGGAGTTGTACATTGAAGAGAAGTTAATGTTGTGGGAAAGCCGAAGTGCTTGTGTCAACAATGGGAGGACAATGCATTTATGTTGGGGGAAGTACGAAGCATTTGATCAATTCTTCATGTTTTTCCTTTTTTTTCAATGTAAATTTGTTTGTTCTGAACTAGGGTTGTGACGATGGAGACTTCCTTCACACTAAGTACAATGAAACAGCAAAATCCTTTTTTCGGGTCGTTGACAAAGAGAAGGCTCAGTGGAATGTTTAGGTCCCGTGACCCAAGGTTGGTGGTGTTGGAGCTCTAAATTTTTGGCAAAATTTGGAGTCCTATAAAGTGATAAAACTCTAAAAATGGCATCCTAAACTCCATGCCCAATAATTGATGATATGGAGTACATGAAATGGGATACAAAATTATATTACTTTTCAATTAAAAGTTGAGGGATTAAGGAAGCTTTGTGATAGGAACAAACAAAATTCTGTAAGCGAAGGTTTCAGAGATGCTGGAATTTCGACCAGTTGTAAAGATGATGTCTACAGAGAATGAAAACGATCAAACATTAAAAATCTAAAATATGTTAATGTTTTCGGATTTTCACAAGGAATATGCAATCTATAGAAGTCTTTCAAACACTAAGCACGGGATATAAATATGAAATCACAAAGAAGGAGAGATAGTACCCGGAAATTAGACTTCAAGTTCTCCAATGTGACTTCTATGGATGTTGAATTTAGCCCACTTGGAGCTTCTTCCAATTCTAATTGATCCTAATCAGCATTCAGATCTGACTTTGAAATGAATTTGATCTGCACCTATGCCTCTGAGGACTGCTATGAATTTGCCTTTGAATGTCTTTAATGTGCTATCAGATTCGCACCTTAGGACTGTTTCAATTCATCCTAATTTGCCCTTCTTGAACTGCCCTAATTCGCACCTTGGAGCTGCTCAAATTTGCCCTTCTAGCGCTGCAATAATTCGCCCTAATAATCTGCTCAATATTGTCCAAGTTCGCCCTTCTAGGGCTGCTACAATTCGCCCTTGAATGCTGCACTAATTCTGCCCTAATTCTTCCTTTAGGGTTGCTTAATTCTCCTTGAATTCTGCTCTATAAATTTGCTCATCCAAAGATCTTGCTGAAGGAAGAAGGCAACGTTATGTTTTTGGTTGCTTCTTACCTTCTCCAAGTTGCTCTAATATATGAGCTTATTAAGATAAACTCTTGGTCTCCCAAGTTGGCTGACTTGGGTCCATAATAATAATATATTCTTTTATATTATTTGCTCCATATTTAATTATTAAAATCAATCCTTTGTAATAAATATAACCTTTTATATTTATTATTATTATCCAACCGATTTTATCATAATTAAATATATCAATAATATATCCAATATATTAATTATTATTATTGCCACTCTGTCCAATGCGTTGATCTTTGTCGTAAAGGCCAAAACATTAACAAAATAGACCCAATTCGAAAAATCAAATTTCCTATCTCCAGTAAAAATCTTATGTTCGTACAATCTGTTTTGGATTTTCGGCCAAAGCCAAATCTGAAAGATAGGTAGTTATTAGTTTGTTTGTTGATTAGTTTTTTCAAAAGAAGTTTTTAAATTTTAACATAGGGTGGTGTCTCTTCATCCTAAAGGGGTGTGAAAACCATTCATCCAGATATATATGTGGTGTAAGATGTAAAGGTAAAGATCATCATCAACAATGTAAAAAACTTATTATTCTCTATTGATCTTTCTGCAAGTGATCTATTGTACAGAAGACTTTATGAAGCATTAATATAAATTAGTATTTTCTCTAATTTGGAGTTATGGATTTGATTGTTCTCAATTGATCAGTCCTTTGTGATTTTATCTCCAGAAGATAAAGTTGCTTTAAAACTTTATGTTTGGAAATTATTCTCGTTATTCTGCAATTTGATCATTAGAATTATTAGGCAATATTAATTCTATCTTATTTGGCTCATTAAGCTTGGGTCAAATTCAATAAGACTGATTGTAGCATAATAAAATAATCAAAGACATTAAAGAGGAGCAGTTGATAGAAGCATTTAGGTGGTGTTCTTTGTCTCACTTAGTTGTACATAGGATTAAAGAAGGAGCTGTCTCTATTGCCCAATAGAAGAAAGGCACTGATCTATTATCCTTAAGTTGAAGTCTTTGTTCAAGAAAATTACAAGTAGAAAGCAATCATCAGTATTTATTTCAAACCAAATCATACATTATTTTAAAACATTCTTTCAATAGCATCTTGGTAAAGCATTCTCACAGAATTTAAATATTTAATAGTTGTGATATTCACAATTCGATCTATCTCAAGAGTTCACTTGCCATCTTGAGAGATCACCCAACTTTAATGTATAATTGTTATCTGCTATAAAAAGTCTTAAGCCAAGAAGTTTGGTTGAGGTATAGGCTCACCCGCCTTGGTTCTGCAGAGCCTGAAGTGTAGGGGAGGAAGATTATAATCGATCACTCCCGTTCGTTGGCCAAGACAGTTGGATAATCCCACCATTGAGTAGGAAAGCTCGTAGGATTTCCAATCTGTTAATTTGGGAACCAACAGATTGTCAACTCTGCTAGGAAGTTGTAAATAAGTTTTCCAGAATCTTTGGTGACAGAAGTTTACTCTGCTGGAAGGAAGAACCCAAAAGACCAGCAAACAATATTTTCCTCGAAGAGAGGTGGCGACTCTATTTAATAAGAAATTTCCAGTCAGTGACTCTACTGAGGAAGAAGACCCAGAAGGAGATTAGTAAAGTTTTCCTCTTTGAAAGAGGTGGCGACTCTATTGACAAGAACCTAATGTATAAAGTTAGAAGTTACTACAAATTCAGATACTCAGACTGTACCAAAATAAACATCCGTTTCAGAGAAAACCATTTATTCCAGATGGCATCAAGCCATTGGATCTCAGGAGATTTCAATTTATTCCTAATAAGTTATTCCCTAAACTTTAACAACTTGTACCAAAGTTTCATGGAGAATGGGATGAATCAGCACCTAAGCATTTGGATGCATTTTACACATTTATAGAAGATTATGAGATTTGTGCAGAAGATCGAGTGATGAAGTTATTTTTCAGGACTTTGAAGGATGAGAGAAGAATATGAATCACTACCTACACAAAGCATATCAACGTGGAGAGAATTTGAACAATGGTTCCTATATAAATTTCATGATGCAAGTAAAGACAAAGATAACACGTGTTATGAACAAGACGAAAAATCAAAATTGTATTATGGAAGAAGAACCCTACGTGTCTTACATGGATGAATTTTTCAGTTTGGAAAGATATGAAGGTGAATCTTCAGCACATTTGTTGATAAGGATGGTGAACATTTATCGAGAAATACCTTCAAACATTATGCCTCTGCGCAAGGAATTAATAAATAAAATGTGTGAGTTAGGAATCACACCAGATGATCCTTCTGTAAAGCTCCTTGTGCATATATTAAAAGAAGATGATGAATGCAAAGAAAAATACATAGAAGTGAAACAAAACCTTATGGAATTCCAGATTCAGATGAAGAAGAAATTTTGGATCAGATTGAAGAAAAATCCATTGTTGATGAGACTTGTATGGAAATAGACTGCAGGGAATGTAAAAATCAGGACGAAACTTTTCTCAGTTCAGAAGAAATTTCAGACATTTTAGATACGGAATACCAAAGACATGTTCAGAGAAATGCTCCAATTTTTTTCTCAATTTGCCAGAATAAACAGATAAGTGGATTAAAGCATATTCAAGATAGATTTGATGAAGCAAATGATAATTCCTAGGAAAATGATATGTTAGGAGGATACATATATTGTGGTGAGTATAATAGAAAAGGTGTGCCTGGAAGTGATTATGAAACTTTTTCGAATGATGAAGCTCTAGAGGGATATGAAGAAATGTTTAATCCATTTTGTGAAATAGAATTACATTCAGACTTTGGGGATGAAATAGCATTGCATACAGAGCATATACAGGAGGAAATTTCAATGGATGGTGTGGATGAAGATTTTGATCTTGTTTATAAAAAGGATGAGGACTCTCAGGATGATACATTCAATGAAGGTATGCACTATGATACACCAGATGGTCTCTTATGTGATGAACCACAAGATAATCTCCAGGGAGGTATGCCTAAAATATCTATATTTTTGAATCCGTTGTTTGAAGAAGAAGAAGAAAGCATGTCTGAAAACAATCTAGATTTTGCAGAAATATTACATAAGACCGTAGGAAAAAATGAAATAACATGTGAAGAGGTGGAAAAAATATTTCTACAAAATACTCCTGAAGATAATATATGTCCAAAGTCCCTAGGTGAGAAAAATGAAATATTTCCAAAACATAAAGAGACTGTTAAAAGGAAAAGAAAGAAACATGCAAGGCCTAAATATTTTCACAAGGAGAAGCCTATCTTGAAGCAAAAGGTTAAAAGGAATTCACTTCCAAAAGGAGATCAAAATTAAACTTTGAATTCAATAACAAAAAAATTCAATAACAAAAAATAAACCAAAAGGTAAAAAGGACAGTAAAAGGGGTGATATTAAAAATTTCAAATATTACCATAGGAATCATTTCAAACTCACATATGGTAATAAGGTTGATATCATAAAAAATTTAAAGGGTAGGTACAATATAAAATGGTTTCTAAGATGTAACAGGCATAGGAACAATAAATGCAAATTATCTCAGGTCAAAGGAGACTATAAACACAACACTTGCCTTTCAAATCAAATGAGAAGGAATGTTGATGAGAAAAATTGGGAAAAGGATGTAAGAAAAGAAGTAAATGTTTTCAAAAAGTTCATATTACTGCATGATCGGAGTCAGGTCTTTGACAGGGGAAAAGAATATTCATTTTGGGGGGCAGCAGCCACCAAATTAAGTTCAGACAAATATTTTATGAAGATAATAAACTAATGGTCTGCTTCTCCAGAGATAACTAAGATCTCGCTATGCTCACAAGGAGCATACGTCCCCAGAAAGAGCCTGTTGGAGCTCTAAATTTTTGGCAAAATTTGGAGACCTATAAAGTGATAAAACTCTAAAAATGGCATCCTAAACTCCATTACCAATAATTGATGATATGATGGAGTACATGAAATGGGATACAAAATTATATTACTTTTCAATTAAAAGTTGAGGGATTAAGGAAGGAAGCTCTGTGATAGGAACAATCAAAATTCTGTAAGCGAAAGTTTCAGAGATGCTGGAATTTCGACCTATTGTAAAGATGATGTCTACGGATAATGAAAACGATCAAACATTAAAAATCTAAAATAGACCCAGTTCCGAAAATCAAATTTCCTATTTCCAGTAAAAATCTTATGTTCGTACAATTTGTTTTGGATTTTTGGCCAAAGCCAAATCCGAAAGATAGATAGTTATTAGTTTGTTTGTTGATTAGTTTTTTCAAAAGAAGTTTTCAAATTTTAACATAGGGTGGTGTCTCTTCACCCTAAAGGAGTGTGAAAACCATTCATCCAGATATATATGTGGTGTAAAATGTAAATGTAAAGATCATCATCAACAAAATAAAAAACTTATTATTCTCCACTGCACTTTCTGCAAGTGATCTATTGTACATAAGACTTTATGAAGCATTAATATAAATTAGTATTTTCTCTAATTTGGAGTTATGGATTTGATCGTTCCCAATTGATTAGTCTTTGTGATTTTATCTCCAGAAGATAAAGCTTCTTTAAAACTTTATGTTTGGAAATTATTCCCGTTATTCTACAATTTGATCATTAGAATTATTAGGCACTATTAATTCTATCTTATTGGACTCATTAAGCTTGGGTTAAATTCAATAAGACTGATTGTAGCATAATAAAATAATCAAAGACATTGAAGAGGAGTTGATAGGAGCTTTTAGGTGGTGTTCTCAGTCTCACTTAGTTGTACATAGGATTAAAGAAGGAACTGTCTCTATTGCCCAATAGAAGAAAGGCACTGATCTATTATCCTTAAGTTGAAGTCTTTGTTCAAGAAAATTACAAGCAGAAAGCAGTCATCAATATTTATTT
>MU225189.1:132520-151579 GCA_018584345.1 Thuja plicata | reverse complement strand
TGTTAAAGCATTCTCACAGAATTCAAATATTTAATAGTTGTGATATTCACAATTCGATCTATCTCAAGAGTTCACTTGCCATCTTGAGAGATCACCCAACTTTAATGTATAATTGTTATCTGCTATAGAAGCCTTAAGCCAAGAAGTTTGGTTGAGGTATATGCTCACCCGCCTTGGTTCTGCAGAGCCTGAAGTGTAGAGGAGGAAGATCATAATCGATTACTCCCGTTCATTGGCCAAGACAGTTGGATAATCCCACCATTGAGTAGGAAAGCTCATAGGATTTCCAATTTGTTAATTTGGGAGCCAATAGGTGGACAGTGTTTTTATGTTGTTGGGTGACATGTTCAACAAGATCAAAAACCGCAATCGGCCGAACACAGATGTCTACTCAATGATCATGACATGGAGCTTACAACTTGGTGAACTAGTAGAGGTTGTGAGAGCGATAATGCTCACTTTAGTCCCAGTTGATTTTTTGGGAGAATTGGACCCCTTGCTTGCTAGAGCAATCCCTAATTTGGGAATGAATTTCACGGATGATCCAGTGTTTATTGACGCGGTTGAAGACACAAAATTTACACCCTTTGTATGGAGGTTCGAAGAGCGGAAGAGAAACCACCGTTTTAGAGAAGCTCGGATGGGATGGGCAGCGCTTGGATGGTTTTACAGATAAGGCAGCTGGACGAGGAAATCAAAGAATTGAAACGAGGAGCAAGCATCCTCGAAGTGGCGGTTCCCCGGAAGCGGCGATCACCGAGAAGAGAGCGTCGTGGTGGCGGGAATGATGTAGCTGTAGGCCCGGGAAGCTGAGAAAATGGAGGTGGTGAGGACAGCTTGCAAAAATGGGTGCCCATTTTCCTTTTTGTCTCTGTAAATTTGTGATTAGCTCTAAATAAAATTGGAGTGACAGTGGTCGAGGGTTTCTATGCAGTTTTTTTGCTGCGTTTATGCTTTGTAACTAGTAGAAATTATGGTTTCGAATTTTCGGGTGGGTGGGAGTTTTGATGTTAGGGTTGGATGGTTAGTTAGTGTTTAATTTGTTTTAGCTGAGGGTGGATGGTGATCTTCTAGGTGTGATCTTTGGAAACTACGGAGGATGTAAAAACTATTTGCTTTTCAATAATACAAAAATCTATTACCGAAAAAAAATATATACAAAAGGGGAGAAAGATGAAGTGTTGATTGGAACCAAACTATTTCATATCTTGCGTCAACCATCACAACCGCTAAAGACAAGCTAGGGCATGCAGTAACAGTAAAGTTAGGGGTTTGGAATGTGGGTGCTAGGCATTACATGGAACCTACTATTAAACCACAAAAGTTGTCATGCAACAACCAAGGTTTGCAAAGTGTTCGAGTGAACCAAATCCTCCTAGATCAGTCAACCCTCCTTGAAGAGCAATGACCTCCATTGCATGCACTTGCACCAAAAGATGTGGAAACAAATTGGCAATGTGCACCTCTATGAACCATTTTCCCTAGGAAGGAACTCGGCCTGCTTTGATGATCTTTAAGAGAAGGTTCTCTTATTGACATGTTTGTTTGACCCTACAGTCGATAACACCCCAAACCTAAAGTAACACTACATTCTGGACTGATCTAGTTTGCCAAAACATCTCTGCAACATCTAATGTATCAAACGAAGGTGGAAAGCATTGGCACAAGAGTTCAACATTGAAGACCAACCAAATGCAACCCAAGGTAAGAAGGCAGATTTATGAAAATGTTATCATTGATGGTGTAGGGCCTATACTGAAGTGGATAAAGCTTACAATAAGGTCCTATCAATCTATCTTGCAATTGTAGCCAAACTCAATCACCAACGTGAAAGATGTCTAGTGAACAATGCTTGTCATGGGACTGCCTGTACTTAGCATTAACAGATTTCGGAATGGTCTTACCTGCTGCTGAATGTCCTCAATGAAATGAACAACTCGTTGGTAATTAGTGTTCACATAGATAATAGTTTAGTAGGTTTTTTATAAGCATTGGGAATATCACAACATTCCCATAAGTTATTCACATAATTGATTTGTTTGGTTGTACAGTTCATGAGTTGTTAAAACAACTCATGTATTTAGAAAATTGTTATGGATAGTTTCCTAAAAGATAGGAAACTTAATTCCTATCAATAATGTAGATGTTTGAACGCAGAAGTGAGCAATATAGAAGAAGCATTACATTATTTCATGCATAAAATTATTCCACTTATGTTTGTTTGGTCCAAATTTTTACATGGTATTTGAGCTCGAGAAGCTTAGTATGGTGGCATAAAAATCTGCAATTTCTAAGGAAGTGGTGGTCTCGTAATCTTGAATGATTATCAGCAATCTGAAGAAAATTCATTGCTATGAAAATTCATTTTTGAAGATCACGCAATCTTGGTGATTGTATATTTCATTTTACAATAACAACTAGACGTGTGGTGTAGTTTCTGTGTGCAATTGTAATGAGAAAGTGTGGCATACGGATTTGAAGATAATGCTATACACAGGCAAAAGATCGAAAAGAGAGGGTCGCATGATTTCTGCTGCAAGAGTAATTTGTGTTTGCCATTTTGCCACAACAAGAGAAACTTTGAGGCCATTTTCATCTCAACCGTCTGGTTTTTCTAGTCTTCATTGCTTTGCCAATTGGACGATTTAACTGATTTTGGTTAGAGTGTTTTATCTTCTGCAGTTCGTCTGGAGGCTCAAAAACACGATGCACAGCACAATCAGGGCGTAGATGACCTGAAAATGGCTCAAATTTCTTTGTGCATGGGCTGTGATATTCCTGTCTCGAGTTGCAGGTCTGATTGGAGAATTTCAAAGGTGTTCTCGGCTCATTATTGGTGTGGGTTTCAGTCTTTGCTTTAAGGTCATGGGTTCTCCATTCTTTTGCGCAGGAGGAGTTTGGTCCTTTCATCGGGACCAAGATCTCAAAGTCTGGAAAGCGCTCGAGTACATCAACAGATTAGTGAGAACTCCTGTAATAACAGCAGGTCCCTCCATACCCTCTGTTGTTTTGGACCTGCGCAATCCGGAGGACACGGGGGTAGGAGTTTTCAACTAGTGTCTTCTTGCAGTTGAGGGGGAGGTTTACAAAGGAGGCTGTGATCTTCATCTTCTTACGGGGAGAAGAAAAAATAAGCCTCTGAAAACGTTAGTCTACCAGGATATCTTCACTGATGATGAGCTTTTTTCTGATGCATTTACTTACAACGAACTCTATAATGGAGTTCTATGGGAAGTAGAAGGAAAGTGAGTAGTCCAAGGGGCACTTGATGTTGACGTTGGTGCCAACCCCTCAGCTGAGATTGGTGAAGATGATGAACGTGTAGATGATCAGGCCGTTAAAGTGGTTGACATTGTTGACACATTTAGACTTCACGAGCAACCTCCATTTGATAAGAAGCAATTTTTGGCATACATTAAGAGATACATAAAGAAACTCACTCCCAAATTGCCAGAGGAACGTCAAGAGGTATTCAAGAAGAATGTTGAAGTAGCTGCAAAATGCCTCATTTCTAAGTTGAGCGACCTTCAATTTTTTGTTGTGGAGAGCATGCCAGATGACAGCTCTATGGTTTTTTCTTACAACAAAGATGAGGCCACTGATCCAACTTTTTTGTATTTTCCAACGCTCTAAGGAGATCAAATGCTAGTTCATATTAGCGTATTTAACTAGTTATGAAGATTGCTAGATACATTTGAATCTAAGTAAGCTATATCTAGATTAGTGTTTATGGAGCATTTATTGTATAAAAAAAATTAAAATTAAAAATTAAAAATGTCAATTGTAATTTGATGCATTATCGCTTGTATACGACATCCATCTTGTGGAGGGGGAGAGAATATGTTCTATCCTCACAAGTGACGAAATGAGCCTCAAAAGCCAAATTTGCTATGTAAATAGCAATTTTATTGGAGGTTGGAGGCATGGGAGGCTGGAGGAAATCCGGCGACCTCTTGTCAGTCACCAACAAGGGAGCCGCTTATCAACTTTGGTGGCATTTCATTTTCTATATTTTCAGTATGTTGTGTGAATAAGTGGAAATTTCACATTGTGGGGGAAACAATAACCAATTTTCCATTCCCATTTCATGCCAAAAAGACTAAAGCCAAGATCCGTTTCTAAGTGGCAGCGGCAACCATCTCATATCATTTGTGATCAGAGTGGCACTAATCTACAATGGTGGCTGCATATGTAACAACGAGGACTTGGTTCTCAAACTCTTTATGTTGTGGTTGGATGTGTATGTCCCAAATTAAATAACTTGGTTGTTTGTGAATGGATGTGTTTGTCCCCATTCACATGATGGTGTAAGTGATTGGAAGTGTTTATCCCCAGTCAGAAGAGTTGGTGATTATGATTTGATGTGTTTGTCCCCAATCATAATTGTTATGAACAGATGTGTATGTCCCTGTCCATAACTGATGTTGGATAGATGTGTTTGTCCTTATCCAAAATTGATGTAATACCTTGGATAGATGTGTTAGTCCATATCCTTGGTTCCATGGGTAGAAGTGTTTGTCCCTATCCTTGGATGAGAGTATAGTAAGCATAGTGAGGCTAGTTCCACTACTGCTATTCATACCTTGTATTGTTTGGTGAGCTATAGTCAGTGGTCATTGAGTATTGTGATGCATTTTCACCCCATGTCCACACTAAGGGGGGTGTTGGGAATTAGTGTTCACATAGGTAATAGTTTACTAGGCTTGTTATAAGCATTGAGAATATCACAACATTCCCATAAGCTATTCCTGTAATTGATTTATTTGGTTGTACAGTTTATGAGTTGTTAAAACAACTCATGTTTTTAGAAAATTGTTATGGGTAGCTTCCTAAAAGATAAGAAACTTAAATCCTAAAAATAATGTAGATGTTTGAACGCAGAAGTGAGCAATATAAAAGAAGCGTTACATTATTTCATGCATAAAATTATTCGTCTATTGTTTGTTTAATCCAAATTTTTATACAACTATGTCAACTTCCTTTTGAGTTGAAGGAGTTGCTACTATTGATGGTGAAATAGGATAAGCTATGTCATTGGGTGCCAAAGGTTGGTTCCTAAGCAAACTTGAAAAGGGTTGTGTACAGAAAAGCTATGTGGAGCTCTGCTGCAGTTGTGTTGAATGAAAACAAGGTTCATCCAAAGTGGGATGCTTCTTGGAATTGTACACCCTGAGAAGATTTGTGGTCATTCTATTTACCACTTCCATATAACCATCAATCTAGGGATGGAATGCAATAGACTTGTTCAAATTTGTGTCTAGCATGGACCAAAGCACTTTCCCAAAATTGCCCAAGAACCTTGTGCCTTTATCTAATGATAGTTTTCAAGCATGATAAAACTACAATTTAAGTTGTTTCAAAAGCTAAGATTGCTTTCTTGCAAGTAAACATAAATTTGTGTCTAGCATAGACCAAAGTACTTTCTCTAAATTGCTCAAGAACCATGTGCCTTTATCTAATGATAGTTTTCAAACATGATAAAACTACAATAAAGATGTTTCCAAAGCTAAGATTGCTTTCTTGCAACTAAACAGAATTGTCATTTATGAGAATCTACCAGCTACTACAAAAACAAAATTATTACCATGTTTGGTTTTAGGGTAGCTTGAGGAGAAGTCCAAGGAAATATATTCCCACAATCTCATTGGAACCAGAAAAGATGTGTACAAACTACAAACTTTTCTTCTTGTTGATTGAATAGCAATTGCACATGCAATACAAGAGTTGATGTATTTGGTGACACTAGACTTGAGGTATGCCCAAAACAAGTACTTTTGTAAAACTACAAGGATCTTATCAATCCCAAAGTGTCCTACAACCTTTCTAAAATGAGCCTCCCATATTAGCTTCTATCTCCTTGCTTCATGCAAAATGCACAATGCCCAAGGTGGTATAGGAGACTTTCCTACAAGTAAAAATCTAGAACTAAATTACCGCAAAGCAATTTCTCATAGATATCTACAAAATTCATATTAGATAAATACAATTCTGCACATGCACTAACTTCATGTCAACATACAACAAGAATAAAAAGGAGTGCTTGAACCAATGGATGGCTCAAACAATGTACAACTAGATTGGCACTTCCCTTGTCATGCTTGATGTTTCAATGGAACCACTAAAGATAAGACCATTTTTTATGTTGCTCTTGCTATAACTTGTGTTGAATCCAATAAAAGCCCAACCAATACTAATTGCATCTCCTCCTCGTCAAACTACCTAACATCTCAATGTGCTACCAATGTCTATCAATACTCAATAGTTTATTGAACCTAAAGTCTCAAGGCAATCTAAATTGCAACTAACATTTTTGCTTGTCTTTAAGTAAGCATGTTCCTTTTAATTGAATAAATGAGGGCATAGGTAGACCAATTCCTCTTTCCGATGAGGAACTAGCAATCTATGAGAATAGTAAATGGCAAGTTGCTTCAACTCCAATGTGCCCTTCTCAATAGACCTCTACAATCCAATTGATTTTTTTTGTGTAATATTCACTCCATGCATCCTAAACTCTAGATTGTTGAATGTAAGACCTTGAAGAGCAAAAAACTAAAGTTACTACTCCCAAAGATAGTTGCATCCTTCAACACTAGACATCTTACGAAGGACCTTCATTAATTCCTATTCCCTCATCATCCTCAAAAAGAACTCAGTCGGGCTTAGGTGTATACCACCTGAAGATTAGGAGTATATGCAGCCATATAAATAGAGTTGTTCATTGTCTTCCACCTCTTTGTGACATTAGAATGAATATGCTCCTCACAAAATTGTAATCCAAGATCCTTATCACGAATTGTTTGTCTCATTTGATCAAGCATGCTATCAAAAGTCTCATAACTCTCGCCAAAGCTAGAAGGGTCTTTCTCCACATACTTGATTACCACCATGATAGATAATATGATAGAGAAAATATAGTTGTACACAACATTTAAGAAATTATAAGACACTAACAATATTAAATTTTTAAATTAAAAATAATTCAAAGTACAGACATATTACAAATTTACCTAATATTGGACCACCAAATGTAATCAAGCACCCTTTGTCTCACCTTCTTCCCTTCTTTTGTCTTATTTCAACCCACTTTTTCCATAGATTATTGAGTATCTCACACCTCCAACATCCTCTCCAATAAAATAAAATAGCTAGCATATCTAAACTCCACCTTAAGGAATTCTTTTTTCAAATAAGATCAAAATAATGCAAGTCTGTAATGTCCCCTTTATGGGACATTAGAAAATTAATTAAATAATTATAATTTAAATTGTCGAAATACATTGGCAGCTTAATTTAATTATTTAATAAAGCAATTAAAGTGACTTTATGTCAACCAAAATTATAAAATAAGTCACTTTATTTTCAAATTAAAAGACAAGGAAATGGAAGGTGAAGAGACAGGTTGATGGAAAACCAAGAGTTTCCTGGAGAATGTTATAAAAGTTCATGGAAAGGATTTTGAAGGATGTTCAATATTTTATTGTTCTTAATCAAATTGTTGATGTTTTGACATTCACAGAAATTTCTGAAGATGAAAACCTTCAGGAGTTCAACAGAGGAGCTGGACGGAAACTTGGTTCTTCTTTTTGGGAGTAGATTCGTGGCAGAGTCTACATAGAGCAAATTTGTGAGGTATTCTATGAAGACATTCAATATTTGATTCAAAAAAAATCTTTGCTTCTAATTAATATTCAAGGGAATAAAATATATTTTGAATCTTTATGATCCTGAAGTATTACCTTGAAAGGTTGTGTGAGTGTCGATATTCCTATATATTACTTTGTGAAGCCGTCAATCTCAATATTGCTTCCCTGAATATTATACTTTATATGGATGCTTAAGGGGAAACTTCTGAAAGTTTATTATCAGCAATATATTACCAATCGGGCTTCCTTCAATTCCAAATTATAAAATATAATTGTGAGCACAATATTTGAAATGGATTGGAGATTAAGTTGGCCAGTTTAATATAATTTTTTGTATTTCCTCAAAGCATGGTCAAGCGTGGGATCTAATTAAACCTATCGGCACTATTATAAGCTTGGAATTACAAATTTGGTTGCTCTAATTAAACCTATCGGCACTATTATAAGTTTGGAATTACAGAGCGGCTAACAAGATTTCTATCAGGCCTTTCATCTTTCATCTTTCAGGTGTCGTAATATAGAAAGAAAGTATTTGTAATGCCAAAGTCTCCAAACTGTAATATCAAACCCGTTCAAACATTTTTGGTTCCTGACTTCAGAGGATATAAAGTTAAAGCGAAATAATTATCGGGCCTCTTCCATCATAGTGTGAGCAGAGATTTGATTGGTGAAATAAATTGAATTGCGTTATATATCACAGTAATGCTATCAAGTTGGCCAATATAGAAAGCTTTAATTCCTTCCGTGGGATTTCTTTAATCAGTTGTTTCATACTCAGTTCTTTTCTTGAGGTCGTGGCTTGATTCCAAGTTCATTCCCTTACTGTAGCAGGCTTCTCCAAGACTATTGTGCAGGTTATTATCTTTGTCGCGGTCCCTATTTAATTTGAAAATGTTCATTAGTTATTTTTGGGTGTTATATGCAGTTGTAATGTCCATGTTTTCATGAGGAGTGGAATTTGTGGGATTAGCCTGTTCTTGTGACCCTTGTAGGCTAATCAGGATGATAGAGGGGGTCGTTTGGCAGAGTCAAAGGTCAATTTCCACTTTGGAGATCTGTGATGCCGGGATTGGTCTTCGTTTGAGTCAATTTGACGTACTTACTATTTATAGTAAGTGTTTATTTTGGGATAGTCATGGTTTCTACTTTTAGCAGGGCCCTGAGCATTGGTATCAGTTGGAGTTGTGGAAACATTTGCAGAGCTTCCAGTTTGAGGGACTTGCTATTTATAGTAGGTCTATTATTGGCTAGTTACTATTTGTGGCAGGGCATTATGGCGTCAGGCTCAGGCAGTGAGTAACTGCATTGCGAGTCATTCATCCAGAGGAATTAATAAGCTATTTGTTAATTAATGATTATTAATTAAGTGATGCTTAATTAATAATTAAATGAGCTTATTATTAATTGCCAAGTTATTAAATGTTTATTTAATAAAGTTCACTTTGTTGCCAATGTAAGGAGGGATAATAATTAAATATTATTATTCAAACTTTACACTTTGCATTCAAAAAAATAATTGTTTTAATTATGAGAAATGTAATGGAGAAGCTGCAATTCGATGGAGGAGTAATAAATAGACATTCTTTGGATGAATTCAAACATCATGTATTGGCTTTGTTATTTTCTTTTCGGTGTTTTGATTCGAGAGAATGCAAGGGTTTGAGTTTTGCATCTGCTGGTATTGAGACGGCAATCTCGGTATCTTTCAACACTTTGAATCAGTGGTTGATGTTGGTAAATCATGTGGGTGATGATCTTATTCAGAGATCATATTGTGCTTCAATCAGTGCTCGATTAGTGAGAGGGATTCAGTGTGATTCCGTTTGTGGTGAATGCATAGGGTGGAAACTATTTGTGTTGCTGTTTGTGGCCACTAAGGACGTCAGCGTTGAAGAATAGTGAGCCGCCAGCAACCTACAGGCAGCGGCCATGGAATTGGGGCTGCAAGTTGCATAGAGGTGGTAATTGCTACATTGAGTGGCAGCGTTACTGTTCAATAGGGTTGTCGTGGCTGCCCTCTAGGCTTGGTTTTATATCATGCTTGCAGCGCTATTACTTGGGAGCCCTTGACTACTAGGTGAGGGTTCTTTTGGATGGAAGATGGACAGTGGTTTGCTATCAGCACCGATAGTGAGATTTTTCATTCAACCGGGAGGCTGCATTTTNTATATCATGCTTGCAGCGCTATTACTTGGGAGCCCTTGACTACTAGGTGAGGGTTCTTTTGGATGGAAGATGGACAGTGGTTTGCTATCAACACCGATAGTGAGATTTTTCATTCAACCGGGAGGCTGCATTTTCGAAGTCCAGGTTCTTAGTTGGTTTTGGAATAATTCATGTTGCTACATATGCATTTGTTAATGTAATTATTTAATAGAAAGTGAATGGGATCAAGTTGTTAATGAATATTTTGCAATGTTATTATTTCTTACCTGGCAAACTACTTAAAAATTTCATATATTATCACAATTCAAAACAAACATATTTTCTGCAAGTAAATTCAGTGATAGAGCCAGGCAGGCTCATTACAGTGGTATCAGAGCGTTTTCCTGCCATCCTGTTAGGGTGGAATTTATTGAGCTTAATTGTTTGACTTGAGTGATCAGCAGCACTCTTGTTATTATTTCAGTCATGGACAAACAAAGGAAATCAAGAAGACATGGAAACCAATTAGACATTATGTCTAATCTCTGGCAACAGACAAATGCCATGATGAAAAATATGGAGAAACTGAGGCAAACTCAGGAAAGACTTAATGCAAAACTTCCAAATCCGGCAATTGTTGATAAAGCAACAAATTACTTGGTTTCTTTGTTCAATAGGTCCTCTTCACAGAAAAAAAACAAGAGGATAGACATGAGATTTTAATAGGTAAGACATCCAGAAGTCTCCATGATGAATTTTCAGCAGCTACTGATTATTGTGGAGATGTTCCTGTACTTAATGGGTCGGCCACTAGGCCTATTTGCACACCTGAGGGTGGAGATTCTTTACAAGGACATGTGGATGTGCCTGTCTTGTTGGCAAATAGTGGTAGTGAGTCTCAGCATCTTGAGCCTACCAAAGTTAGTGATACAGAACAGGCTGATGAAATGTTCACTACCATTGATGTCAGCCTTACATCGGATGGTAGTAGTACTAGTGTTACAGGGTCTGATTTTCAGGACAGCATTCCCGTATGTGAGCATATTGATGATGCTGTGTATAGTGTGAGTGCGGAGGATGTTGACGCTACCACTATGGATTCTTATTCCTTAGATGACGATGTTGTCTTTGAGGACTGTGAGGAGTATATGAGCTCTGACAGCTCTGATTTTTATGGCAGCAATCGTAGTGTTGAGTCAGTGCAGGAGACAGCAGCTTTTTTCCTGTATTGAGGATGTGAGCTTGGAGTTACCCAGTGATGACACTCAGGAGTGGAGTGTTACGGAGGAGTCAGGTGATATAGACCCATGCCACAGTTTTGTTGATTTCCATGATGACATTGAGTCAGGTATGCAGTCGGTGATAGCAGAGGGGTCTCAGTTAGAGGATGTTGATACTAGCATTGTGGATATCTCTGATTTTGGGTATGAGGATGATGTGTGCGGCAGTGAGTTTAGTTTCTCATACCAGGCATTGAGTGTTGACTCAGAGTTGTCATCTGATGGTGATGGGTCCCAAGATCCTCTTTTACAAGGACTCGCGGATGAGGATGGGGAAGCAGATGAATGGCAGGAGTTTGTTACAACAGTGGCTTCCACTTCTTCAGATGAGGTATTTGTAGAGGTACCCAATGGCGATACCTCGTTGGTGAACATGTGCGAGGTTGTTAGCGCACATGAAGAGAGTGACCATGAGGTGAGTTTGGTGGACACAGTTCCCTACCACAGTGCGATCAGTGAGATTGAGAATGTGCAACAGAGTCGGGGCATGCAGAGACATTTTGTGTCCGGACAGTTGAGGGTGAGCGATAGAGATATTTATTCATCTCTTGAGCATTGTGATGCTATCTGGCAGTTGTTGGTTGTTTACGGTTGGGGTAACCCTATGTCAGATGAGCACGGTGGTAGTTACCTTTCCCTAGCAGAGATTCATTCACTTCGAGAGGCTATTAGGATTTTGAGGCAGAGCTATGTGCAGTTGGTAGCTGACANGGAGCACCTGCTTGAGTGGGGTAGCACCTGTTATGAGGCGTTGTAAGGGAAAGAGGATGAGGTAGTTGAGCTCACCCATGAGCTTCAGGCAACTGTTGGGGTGTTAGAGAGCACCCAGTTGGCTCTTTAGGAGTCATTGTTGCAGTTGGGAGAGGTGACTGTGGGGTTGGAGCAGATTCAATCTATGCCAGCCATAGATCCAGTTCAATTGCATATAGTGGTGGTTGGTGGTGAGTCAGCTTCCACAGTTGGCAGTGATGGATGTGTTGGGGACACAGTTGCATCCATCCTTGGTACAGGTGCAGTAGATACAGAGGAGGTGAGTACATCAGTGCAAGACTGCAGAGAGAGTCTAGTGGTACCAGGTCTTCAAGTTGTTAGTATGATGACGGCTGATACAGAGCCGGTTGTTGAGAGGCTTGAGATAGCAGGAGTGGATTTGTCAGAGAGTTGTGTGCCAGTTTCTGACATTACTCCCTCTAACTTACAAGACATGGACAGGGTATCATCTGGTTTAGAGACAAGCTCTCATGATGATTTGTTTCCTTCTACCGGACGCAAATCCATTTCTTCACCTCATACAGCTGATAGCGATATGCAATTGGTAGTGCCACAGTTTCCAAGGGATCAGTTGTGGATTGCAGGGGAGCAGGTTGACACTTCTTCATATAACTTTTATTGCACAGAGTTGTTTATGGAGTACTTGCTTGAGAGTCTGATTTTGCAAGAGGGACCTTTTGGGGCTTCTGAGGGTACACTCATCCGAGGTTCTCGCGGTATTCATCTTTTAGTAGGAAGGATTGTAGATACTTTGACTACAATGCTTCCTCACAGAGATTTTGTGGTTGGGTTTGCTGAGCGAGTTACCCAGGATCCTGCCCAACCAGTTGTTCAAAGTCAAAGATTGGAGCCATCTCTTGATTCTCAGTTTGATGTTGATGAGCCTCTGACAGAGTTTGGAGCATTTCACCATGATCACACAATGAGGAGCGTTCATCATTTCTCTTTTGACCCACCGGTTGAGGACTTGGTTGCACGTCAGTGTGGGTTGGCTCCAGGGTTATACCATCCTTTATGGGATGAGTTTTCTCCATCTATAGTTGATGGGTTAGTTACAGCAAGTTAGCAGGAGGCTACTTGCAGGATCAGTATATCCATGGTGATTTTGCAGAGGATGGATATTCGGGTTATGGGAGTACTTGTCCCTATTGTACAAATGGGCTTCATATACAAAGCATATTGGTAGGGTGTGGAGGGAGAGTTGATCTAGCAGATGGTATTGGATATCTATTCTTCCTTGTTATGGATGGTTGTGAGTTTCATCTCTACTGGAATCCAGGTAGTGACTGGTTTAGCACTGCAGATTGTGTGGATCGTTATGGTTGGCATGGTGACAGTGTGCTTTGGTTAGCTCAGTGGATGGTGTTTTCATCACAGGAGTTTGCAAGTGATCGCAGGGACATTGCACCATTCTATCCTTGGGATACGAGTGGACTTCTGCGTTTTGTTTTCTGAGATTGCTTGGGGACAAGCAATTTCAGGGAGGGAGGACTATAATGTCCCCGTTTTCATGAGCGGTGGAATTTGTGGGATTAGCCTGTTCTTGTGACCCTCGTAGGCTAGTCAGGATGATAGAGGGGGCCGTTTGGCAGAGTCAGAGGTCAATTTCCACTCTGGAGGTCTGTGATGCCGGGATTGCTCTTTGTTTGAGTCAGTTTGACGTACTTACTATTCATAGTAAGTGCTTATTTTGGGATAGTCATGGTTTCTACTTTTAGCAAGGCGTTTGAGCATTGATATCAGTTGGAGCTGTGGAAACATTCGCAGAGCTTCCAGTTTGAGGGACTTGCTATTTATAGTAGCTCTATTATTGGCCAATTACTATTTGTGGCAGGTCATTAAGGCGTCAGGCTCACGCAGTGAGTAAACTGCATTGCGAGTCATTCATCCGGAGGAATTAATAAGCTATTTGTTAATTAATGATTATTAATTAAGTGATGCTTAATTAATAATTAAATGAACTTATTATTAATTGCCAAGTTATTAAATGTTTATTTAATAAAGTTCACTTTGGCGCCAATATAAGGAGGGATAATAATTAATATTATTATTCAAACTTTACACTTTGCATTCAAAAAAATAATTGTTTTTATTATGAGAAGTGTAATGGAGAAGCTGCAATTCGATGGAGTAATAAATAGACATTCTTTGGGTGAATTCGAACATCATCTATTGGCTTTGTTATTTTCTTTTCGGTGTTNTGGTTTGAAAGAATGCAAGGGTTTGAGTTTTGCATCTGCTGGCATTGACACGGCAATCTGAGTATCTTTCAACACTTTGAATCAGCAGTTGATGCTGGTAAATAGTGTGGGTGATGATCTTATTCAGAGATCATATTGTGCTTCAATCAGTGCTCGATTTGTGAGAGGGATTCAGTGCGGTTCCTTCTGTGGTGAATGCATAGGATGGAAACTGTTTGTGTTGCTGTCCGTGGCCACTAAGGAAGTCAGCGTTGAAGAATAGTGAGCCACCAGCAACCTACAGGCAGCGGCCATGGAATTGGGGCTGCGACTTGCATAGAGGTGGTAATTGCTACATTGAGTGGCAGCGTTAGTGTTCAATAGGGTTGTCATGGCTGCCCTCTAGGCTTGGTTTTCTATCATGCTTGCAGCATTATTACTTGGGAGCCCGTGACTGCTAGGTGAGGGTTCTTTTGGATGGAAGATGGACAGCGGTTTGCTATCAGCACTGATAGTGAGATTTTTCATTCAACCGGGAGGCTGCATTTTCGAAGTCCAGGTTCTTAGTTGGTTTTGGAATAATATATGTTGCTACATATGCATTTGTTAATGTAATTATTTCATAGAAAGTGAATGGGATAAAGTTGTTAATGAATATTTTGCAATGTTATTATTTCTTACTTGGCAAACTACTTAAAAATTTCATATATTATCACAATTCAAGACAAACATATTTTCTGCAAGTAAATTCGTGATAGAGCCAGGCAGGCTCATTACAGCAGCTGGGCAACATATATGGGCACACGGGAATCTTGAAGAAGGGTTGAATTGATAGTTGTGTGTGGTTGGTAGCAGGCTCATCATCTTAGTGATTCTGAACTGAACTCTCCTTGTCTGGGGGTTGTTTTGCATATTGATTACTGGCGGTGTGAAGGGAACAGAGACTTTACAATGTTGCCGGAATTATCCATCTGTTGACTGGTGCTAAATATTTCTGCAGCTCATTTATGGTAATGGCACAACCATATCAATCTAACGCATGTAATTGAAGCACTATCATTCTACAGGAAAAAGGTCAGTTTGGAGGATTATTTTATTACTTTTTATAGATTTCAGAAGATGCCTGTTTCTCCAAAATATAATATGGTTATTGAGTATCTATGAAAGTGATTGTTGTGTTGCTGTTCTCAGACAAGACAGATATTTTGGTTGCATATGTTACTAGTATCCTATTTGAATTTGTAGATGAAATTCTATTCTAGTTGCGTTGTCGAAATATTGTCCTGTCACCTCTGTTTAGCAAACTGGTAAAATGCTAAGTTTTGTATGGTGCTGTAACCAAACAAGTTTGAAATCGGAAACTCTGCATCATGTTTTGCTTTCATACCAATTGTTTGATGAAATTGTAAGAGTGGGAAGATGAAAATTGGCACAATTCTAGCTAGGGATCTTACAAAGTCAAATGTGATAGCTTCATCCCTTGTTATCTTCACCCAATCTATTTTTCCAATGTCTTTTAAAATATTATTCACAGCACGGAGTCTAAAAACTATGTTTGTAAGTGCTCTCAACCATCAAACTATGTAACTTACATATACAATTTGAATCTATCACAACTTGCACAACATTAGAAGACCCAACTTCCTTTATGGCCTCCTTTAAAGGCAAAATCGGTAATCAACATCCTTAGATTTCCCAGTGAACAATCAATAGCTCTAACAAAGTATGAATTAGCAGAGAATAAACAATAATATTAATGAGTGGTATATGTCAAAGATCAATCCACTCATCCAAGACAACTGAACAATCACTCCTAACGCATGTCTATCTCATCTCCTCCATCAATATGCTCACCTCTGAATACTGTTTGTTGAGGAGAGGTGTGCAATCTGTGTTCTTCAAGGGGAACATAAAAGAGGCGAACTACCATTGCATCTCTCAGCATCCCTTTGAAATAAGGAGACCTTACCAAATGACATGGGATGGCATCGGAATTGAACCATCAGCTTGCTTACATTTTTCCAAATTCAACCAAGCTACCATTGTACATTTAACAACTGTAATTTCCTCTTCCCTCTAAATAACCCTCTCCAGCTAACATACTAAAATGCTCATTAACAGATGGCAATGGTGTGATGGACACACACACACACACATATATATACAGATAAAAAAATACAGAATTGTAAATGCATTTGATAGTATGATACTTCATAGTGCATACTATCAAATGTATTTAGTGGGAAGACATTTACAAGTACAATAGATTGAAGGGATGGAACTAGTGGATCTTTGTTATCTCGGGAATTGCTACTACATGCTTGTCATTTACAACTACAACATAAGTTGGAGTTGAAAAACATTTTTTGTTATTGTTTATTGTGGAAATCTTGGGTGACCTACTAGACCAAATCAGTGTCCTGGGTGAAGCATGGAGGACTTGTTGAACTATACATCACAAAGGAGAGATCAGATATACCAAAAATGACCAACATAATGTTGACAATAAATTTTATAGCAAATGAAATGACAGCAATTTGACACCTAAAATATGCACTCTGAGTTTTGACAGTAGAATTGATTGTCAGAAATCTGAATGGTAAGAGATCCAGGACACCAAATACACAATTAGTATATTAAAAGTTGAATGGTGGAGACAATACCCAAGATGAAATTAGCATGCAAAAATCTGAATTTTGGAAAAAAAAAAAGAACAGAAATTTCCAAGAAATGGTAAGAGCTTGATGATTAAGTTGACTAATTGATATGATTATTTATGGATGTTTATTTGTATAAGAGAAGCATATTTATAGATCAAAAAATTTACAATAACATTTTATGTTCCTTGATTTGGGGAATGTCTTCCCACTAACTCACTACATGGGTATGGTGAGGGAATGTTCAGAAGTGCCTTGCAACATCTAAGGAGTGCCCCGGACACCTCAGGTTCCCTATGGGTATGTGGGCACATACCCGCAAGGAACCCAAGGTGTCCCTAGCACTCCCTCAATGCTCCTGAGCCCTCCCAGACAAGAACTCAAACTTGGACGCTCCCGGGCGCTCCCCAGCAAGAACTCACACCAGGATGCTTCTTGTAGGGACATGAAAACCAGCGCACAATAATCCAGAAACTTAGGCTTTTTCTTTGTGCTCCCACACCAACTTTACTATTTCGTTCCAATGTTCCAACAATATATCATCACAAATTCTAATAGTCAATTTTGCAGACACGACACAACCAATGGTTGCTACCCCTTGTATTTTTTTCCTTGTAAATGCTTAAATTGGTGGCAATGCAACAAGGGCTTTTTGGGGTTAACAAGGCCTTTTGCAGAGTATTGAAAAGAGGATGAAGGGCATGCAAAATACACCTGTGTTGTTCCAATAGAACTGCGTTTGAATTATCAAATGAATGAGAACCTCCAACACTCCCTTCAACTTCCCTTTTGTTTACTTCTTTACTAAGTTGCCTGTACAAGTACAAGAACACGGTACGTGGGTAAGGGCAAATGTTTTTTGCCCTTGGGTACATGGGTTTGGGTACGTCCGTATAATATGTGTGTGTGTGTACATATACATATATATACATACATACATATATACACAAAAAAAAAATTTAAAGAAATATAAAAAATTGTAAAACCAAATACATTTGATAGTATGATACTTCATCATTGATCAATACCAAATGATTCAGACCAACACAAGGCACTCTTAGAAACATAAACTTAAAGAAATTCCTATGTTGCAGGGTTCGCACCCCTAGCCCCGTGCACCCACATTGGGTTTGCCCGAGTGCACCGTACGCTGTGGGTATGCAGACGTGCACCCACAACAGACCCGGTGCGCTTGGGGCATACCCTAGGCACACCTAGGTGTACCCAAGGCAAACCCATAGGGTACCTGCACCCAATCACTTAAAAAAGTGCTCAGTCACTTAAAAAACTCTTTTTAACCCTTTTTTTTGCAAATTATAATAAACTAATTATTTGTATATAAGTACTGTTCGTATCACCAAGACTCTATTAGAAAATATAGTCAGATAATTCATAGCTTCATTTATGTGAGTAGTCTTTGTTACAGTAGAGTTTCCTCAAATTATGTTGGCCATTTCACCAACACAATAAACGTTGGCCACAACTATGATTTAACTCTTAGAAGTAAACAATCGAAGTATGTGGTTGTCTGAACTACATGAGGAATTGAATTGTCATGGTAAAGGAAGGGTGGATGCTAGAGTTAAATCATTTTTTATGACTTTGGCATAAATTAGGTTTCTACAGTGTTTCATGCACTGGCCTACTAGATCTGTCGTTCTTATGATTTTGGGGAATCTTTTAAGCGTCCTTTAAGTTTATGTTGCTAAGTATACCTTGTGTTGGTCTGAATCATCTTGCATTGATCAATGATTAAGTATCATACTATCAAATGAATTAAGTTTTACAATTCTATATATTTCTCTAGTTTTTTGTATGTAATATGTGTGTGTGTGTATGAATGCACCCAAGGGCCAAAAAGAATTTGTTTTTGCCCACGTACCAAGTTCTTGTGTCCGTACCTCTACCGGCAGCTTAGTCAAGTAGAGGTTGAGTATTAGGAAAAGAAAAAAGGGCACAATTAGAAGATTCCTAAAAATCATAGAACGACGGATCTAGTAGGCCAGTCCATGAAACACAGCAAAACCTTAATTTATCGACAAGTCGGAAAAATGTCTTAACTCTAGCATCCACCCTTCCTTTACCATGACAATTTAGTTCCTTCTATAATTCAGACAACCACATACTTTATTTGTTTACTTCTAAGCATTAAATCATAGTTGTCACCACGGTTACTGTGTTGGTGGAATAACCAACATAATTTGAGGAAACTGTACTGTAACAAAGAGTACTTACATAAATGAAGCCATGAATACTCACCTTCAACAGCTAAATATCTGACTATATTTTCTAAATAGAGTCTTGGTGATACAAACAAAACTTATATACATAAAATAGTTTTATTATAATTTGCAAAAAAAAAGGTTTTAAAAGGAGTTTTTTC
>MU225189.1:110092-123655 GCA_018584345.1 Thuja plicata | reverse complement strand
AAATTAAAATAAGATCATCAACATACAAAAGAAGTTTCACCGCATACCCTGCCAAATGCACACCTTCCCCATCTGTTTTGTTTAACCAAGTTTCTAATTTATCAATGTATAACCCAAACAAGGTTGGGGATAAGGGACATGCCTACTTAACACCTATGTCACTACCAAAACATTCAGGCATTCCTTCATTAGTTATGATTTTGGCTCTAACTTTGACATATAATTTGTGTATTGTTGCTCTATATTCGTCAAGGATACCCAATTCTATCATATTATTCCATAGCTTGTCCCTAGGTACCATATCAAAGGCTTTTTTAAAGTCGACAAAACAGCAATATGCGTCTTCTACCTGATTATCCTGTATTTTCTCTATTAAATGACAAAGAGTGATACAATAGTCAATGGTGGAATGCCTAGGTCTAAAACCCGCTTGCGTTTCCCTTCACCTTCTACCCAACTGTTGATTCTGCATTCTATCATGCTCCTGAAAAGTTTGTCAAAAATAGTGTGGTACTTAGATGGATTATTGATGTTACCACTTTTAAAGAGGGGGATAACCACACTCATTACCTAATCCACTGGAAAACCATCGTAGATGACATGGTTGAAGATTCCTTATATGTGAGGCGCAAGGGATTTTGCTCCCCATTTTAAAAATTCAGGTTGCAGCCCATCAATATCACTAGCTTTACCAGTTGCCAGTTTATTTATCCCTAGCTTGATATCTTCAATCGTGAAGAGTTCCTCCAAAGTATTCACTATGGGAGGAACATTCTTCTCATGTGGTCGTTCATAGAGCAACTTTGCATACTCAAGCTATTGAGCATCTGTAATAGTGTTCTCAATTTGTTTTCTCTCTTGTTGCAGCCCTTCCCAAAACTTTTTGGGGTTGTGTTTTCCAAGGCATATTAACTATTTCCTTCTAGCCTTAACATACTCTTCTTTTTTTGCTTGAATCAGTTTTGTGTACCACTTCTTGAGGTCTTTGCTAACGTCCTTCCCTTTTATAGATCTCTTTGTTACCTTACATTCCTCATCATACCATGGGTTTGTTGGAAAAGTATTAGTAGCCCTCTTCCTACTACATGACCTTTTACATGCATTTAAAGCCTTGTGGATTATAGAAATCAGCAAGCTACTATTAACATACATGTATTCCTCATTAACCTTGTCACCCACCGAGAGGTTATTCACTTCATGAAATTGTTGTTCAAGTCTTGCATTGAAGATGTTCTTGTTCTCCTTATTTAAGAGGATCTTGCCTTTGTTCACTGCTTTCTTTTGCATGTGGAAATCTTGTTTATTGTGTGGGTTATTTGAAGCAAAGTTCAACTTGACAAATAAAGGCATGTGATCATATTTCATCTCTATAGGGCAATCACCAATTTTGAACTCAAGAACTCTAGTTGTAAGGCTTTGTGAACAAATTACATAGTCAACCACACTTTGCTTGTTGTATGTTTTGCACATGATAGCCCCCAAATTTGGACAACCTTTCATCTTGTTACAAAAAAATAACCGAAAAAAATAACAACTAGGGGAAAGGCACCAGTAGTGGCTATAGCTAACTTCACGTGTTCAATTGAAGTACCAAATGATACCAGATTTTGATGATTTTTTTTAGTTGTTTCCGTATGCGACTTAACTACTTAAACCTAAGGTTTCAACTTCTGGCCAATAATGATGCACTCTATAGAAAATGTTATGCGTGATAGGGTCAAAAAGTGGTCCAAAAAAAGTGTTTACCGATACTTGACCCCCATTGCACCAATAATTATTCACTCAAATCACCAGTAGTGGTTCACAAATATCCCACAAACCTCCAGTAGTGGTTTACAAATATCCAGTAGTGGTTCAATAAATCACTAGTGGTGCACAAATGAGCCAATCATGGGTCAAAAAAGCTAAAAAATGACCAACTATTGGTATATAAATGATCCACTATTGGTAAATAAATGATTAAAACTGAGTGAATGACTATTGGACCCCGATTCAGTACTGGCTCCTTTCCCCTATTAGGCTACAAACATTAAAATGGTATTGGGGACAGAGGAGTTTCCTCTACAAGGTAGGGGATACGAGCCAAAATGTGTGTGGGGTCCTAAACATAATATGTTATTCGATACGTTTGGGCCCCACACCTATGCATGTGGTCGCCAGTACACGGCACATAAAAAGTCAAAAAGTAAAAATTTATACACTATGAAATAACAGCCCACAAAGTGTACCACTAACAATGAATATATGATTTATACTTATGTCCAGTCATAAACAAAGGGATGCATAGCTTGTGCCATACTCAACCTATTCAAAGTATTGGCGGGTTCTGACGTGTGGCCTAGTGGGCCATTCACAANAAAAGTCAAAAAGTAAAAATTTATACACTATGAAATAACAGCCCACAAAGTGTATCACTAACAATGAATATATGATTTATACTTATGTCCAGTCATAAACAAAGGGATGCATAGCTTGTGCCATACTCAACCTATTCAAAGTATTGGCGGGTTCTGACGTGTGGCCTAGTGGGCCGTTCACAATAAAATCACAGTGAATGTTGATTTTAAATAAAGCCAATAACAAAATTTTACATGTCAACTCAAGTGATGTACATGATGCTCGCCAGCTAGCACACAACCCACAATAAGAAGCAAACACTGCCACATGGACAAGTACAAACCCAAAACAAGTTGTATTGTGGCAATGAAATAAAATCTATAAAACCCCTACTGCCTACTAACAAGTGACCACCCAAAAACTATTGACATGACAATGTCCCATCGATCCAGCCACATTGTTGCTTCATTCCACCTCAAGTGTGCACCTTGGGGTCATTTCTGTGTTAAACCACCTACATGGAGAAATAAATTGTTTGTAAGGCTGCAAATTCACATTGAAATGCCATCAAAACATATTTGTAAGCAATCAAATGATTTCTTGCAACTAAAGCTGAGGATTCAAAATTCAAATTTATAGGAGGACAAAAATTAAATACATCACACCAATAAAGGCAACTTGTTTCGTACAAGTAGACTTCAAACATACGTTTTATTCTCATTCATGTCATTCAACAGCCATTGAAGAGTGGGAGGCAAGCAGAAGGCACAAAGCAGGAAGAATTCAATTTTTTCATAGGGTTTGTTATCAATTTTACATACTTCACGTGTTGCTTTCAATTCATTTTCATTTCTCTATACCCTTACTGTCTGTTTGATTTTATATTTTGTATGTTAACAATATTTCCTTCACATTCCTTCTCCCTTTACTTTTGAGTTTTCTATAGTTTCAATTTTATATAATGTATCTTTTATCTTTCCTTCTTGTTCATTTCTATTTCACATCCTTACATCTTTACAATTTCAGGTTGTTGTTTCCTTGTTGTTTATCTCTATTTCACATCCTTGTGTCTTTACATAACTTGGCGTGGACCCCTGTTTGGATTCCTTAACATTCATTTCACTCTCATTTTCCTATTTTGTCTACATTTTGATTGTTGTTCAAAATATAGGATATCGACCCAATGGACCAATATTTTGTCTCAGAATGTTTGTCTGGTTTACTCTTGTTGGCCTAGCAATGGACCCCATTTTGTTATGCTTGTGGCATTGGATTTCATGCCTGTCAATGTCATCATTTCCTTCTGATTTGTTCAAGTTGAACACAAACACGTTTGAACACTTTAGTAGGCATAAAAGAACATTATGATGGTTTGTTTTTCATTGTGTACTTACTCTATCTAGGCATAAATGAACTACTTACTCTGAAATTGTGGCATGTTTCTTCTAATTTATGCTTTCAAATATTCATAAATGTCAAATTATCTCTTAACCATAGATTTGATAGATTATATAATAGATTTGACAAGTTAAATTATACATTTGAACCATAGATTTGACAGATTAAATTATCTTTCAACCATAGATTTCCTAAAGGTTTACGATTAATTATTTTGAATAATTGAAATATTTGCTACTCTGTAAATTTGCCTAACCAACGATTGAAAAGAAACATAATAGACAGTCATGAATTTTTGCTCCGAATGTTGAGGTAACCGTGAAATCTCAAGCCTAAGAGAGACAATTAGTCATGTGAATCAAACTTAAAAGATGCAAAATATGCAACTTTTAATACTCATTAAGACTACTAATCATTATAATATTAACTTATTATTGTTCAGACAACTTGGGAACCTTTTAATTCATCAACACACCATGAGGTCATTTTTGAATACTTATGTATGGTTTGAAAACTATTTTTGTCTCTCATATTTATAGACACTTTCATTCCATAGGAGTGATTCGCGGTATTTATCATGTTCTTCTTCCCTATCCTTTGTATTGTTGTCATCTTGTTAATAACAAGTGATTATGCAGATGACTATGGAAAACTTATGATGACACCATGATCCAATCCAGATAATGGACATGGACACATCTTGGTGCCGATAATAGTAACCCAGATCAACAATACCAAATTCTCAAGAATTACGAGTACGATAGGGATAACTATTACAATGCCCATCATAATTAAACTCACTACTCTAGGTCTTATTGCAACCTAGTCTGCAATTGATGTAGATGAATATATCATAGCGTATATATGTGATTCTTCCCATGCACCCCACAGACCAACTTCCCAAACACGATGGGTAGTGCAGATCCCATATCCTCAAATTCGAGCACAACAAGAATAGCTTGCAGGTCATTCTCATCTTATTGACAAATTCTTTGTCGATTCATATCCCTCAAATGATGTTGGCTTCCCCACCACATCTTGTTTCTATTCTAAATTATTCAATGTCATTCTTGAATCATGGTAGACCAACTATGTCAACAAATATTTCTTAAAAAAACTATGGTCCACAACTCTTAGAATGCTCATAAACTCTTTCATGGCAACACACCCTCAAAAGAGTGGTCACCAACCATATCCCATCTTGGGTTTATACTAAGGTGTCTATAAAAACCAAAAAAATTTCTTTCCTACTACGTCTTGTCATGTGTACACTCAAAAAATTATGTGGAAAGAACCCAACACAACTACACCACCTCATCTAGTATACCTGGAAGGTTTCGACCATGAATCACTGCCACTTTATTGGTCACTTTCCTAATACTGTTATTGTTTCTCGTCCTATTGTTTTCTATAAACCATATATTGTTAGGGAATCATACTTCCTATCTTGAAAAATCAGTGTAATACTACACAATAGCATTGAACAATCAGAAAATGCACATTGGTTTATCATTCAAGCATTGGTGTTTGTATTGATCTACAAGCTTCAGTCTACACAATGGTAGGGTTTGCTGGTTATATTTCAATTTTGAGAAGTGTAGATTGTATTACTTTATTCATATTTTTTATTTTATTAACAATTTATTTTTAATTTCTAGTTGTGATATTCTTGTTATTGACTGCAAATGAGGAAGAAGTCAGATCATTTGAACAGGCTTGTACCGAAGAAAAGAGCATCAACTAGGTTGTATGCTAGTAAAAGAGGTGTCACCTTCCCTCTGGACACTGAGATCCCACCTCCTGTTGTCACAAATGTGAAGCCTTCTGAAAGCAATTCAGAGCATGTTCAAAGCAATGAACCACCTCCAACACCCATAGTGGTTATTACTACACAAGTGAGAGCACACAACGTTAAGAAATCCATAGAAGTTGTGGTTTGCAACTAGCATGGAAGGGGCACTAAATGATATTGAGCAGAACAACCATGATATCAAAATGGTTGGGTGATCTCACAACAACCTCCAAGAAAGGTACCCTAACCATTCTCACCCTTGAAGAAGAAGACAATATTGTTGAGTGGTGCCAAGAGCTGGCGACATTAGGTCATGGGATGGAAATTGTGAACTTGAGGGCAGTTGTTGCTTATATAGGTAAGAGCAGGCCCAACCCTTTCACAGATGGTGTGCCTAGGAAGTATTCATGGTCTATATTTAAGTCTTGTCATCTAAAAGGGATATTGTGGAAAGTAGAAGTACTTGACAAGGACAGGGCATTCAATCTGAGACTAGCTATTCTACATGCTTTCTATGAAACTTTGTCAAAAGCATATGCAACAAATCAATATGGTCCTACTCACATATGGAATTATGATGAAATTGGCGTGTAGGATGGCATAAATGGGGCTAAGAGGGTTCTTTCTAGAAGAGGAAGTCAAAATGTTTCATACATCCTTCCCAAGAGTCATGGATGAATGACCATTCTTTCTTGTGTTAATGCTTCTGAGCAATCCATTCTAGGCTTTTACTTATTCAAAGGCAAGAAGCACTTGTAGAATTACATAGCAAAATGTGAACCAGGTGCTTGCATGGAAACCCAATCACATGTGTGGATGACGAAAGAACTATTCCTAAATTGGTTGCACCACTTTTCTCGCTCAGTTCCAAGTGGTGTTTTCCCAAGCAAAGGGTGGTTTCTCATATTCGATGGGCATAGAAGCCATGTTTCCATGACAAAAATCCAAGAAGCATGCATGCTAGGCATTGATCTGTTGACCTTGCCTTCTCACGCTTCACACAAACTACAACCCTTAGATGTGAGTATTTTTTCTTCATTCAAAGCATACTTTAAGTCTGAAAGAGTAACATGGTTGGTAAAGTTTCCAAATATTGAAATCAAGAGGGCAGAACTAGCAAAAATAGGCAGCAAATCTTTGACAAAGGCATTGATAGTATCTAACATTGTATCAGGATTCAAAAGGACTGGGATATGGCTCCTCAACCCTGATGCTCTCATGGAGGACATACAACCTAGCAACACATTTCAAACTAATGGTGGTGAAGATGCATGTGCAGCGCAAAACATGCTAGGCATATCCAGTGTTGATATGTCATGTGAAGATGTGGCAAAAAACATGGCTTAGATCTGTGCCTCTGATTTGAATTCACAAGTTAGTTGTGATCATCCTATAGAAAATGAAATAGAAATCCTTGGGATTTCATCTGAGTGAATACCACCATCATGGGTGGAAGAGGAGGCTAGGAATCAAGGTGTGGACTTGCAAGGGCAAGAAGATGGTTCTTCTTTCACTTTCCCTTCACCTCCCACAGCTACCATGCCCGAAGTTGTGCATTACTACGCTGATTGTGGGATATCAAATACTCATATAGATGTTGATATGATAGAAGACATGTGTGAAGCTGGGAATGAGGAAGATGAAATGATACTGTCACGGGTAAGTGAGACACCCAATTCTCAATAGCAAACATTGTTGACAAAATTCTCAAAGCTTCCCTTTCACATTGTAAACTAGAAACATGCCACCAGGGTTGATAGTGGGATCTGCTTGAGCCAACAGTACCACTTATTAATGTTTGATGATTACATGAAGACATTCATGGACCAGGAGATGAGGAAGAAAGAAGTAGAGGAAATCAAAGAGAGAGAGAAAGAGTGTACCAAAGAAAATAAGGTTGCACATATAATGGCCAAGGAAAAGGATAGGGAGAAAAAGAGATGGAATTTTTTTGTAACGAAAAGGAAAGGCTAAAAGAGAAGGAGGTGAAAAAAAAGGCGGAAAGAGAAAAGCAAGAGAAGGCAACCAAGGAATCTGATGTAGTGGAAAGGAGTATTGCGGAGTAGAGCAAGGATTTGGCTAGAAAGAAGATGTTAAACAATAAATTCACTCCATCTAACTCGATGCCTACAAGGCATGCCATTCTATGAGATATATTAAACATACAAATTCCCTCCTTTTTTACAACTTTTAATTGTCCACCTATTACTTTTCCTGTTGTGCTCAACTACCATGTAGGGATTCCAGCATTTGCTTCCAGCAATGGATATGCCAACATAATTCAAAGTGGAGTTAGCAGTAGTCAACAAATAGCAGAGGAAAAGAACATGGTTCCCTTTCCACCCTCAAGACCCTCTCCCACGTCACCAACTATAGCTTATAATTGTCCACCTACTTCACCTATTGTTATTTCTCCTACTTTTCTCAACTAACATGCAGGGATGCCATCATTTTCTACCAGCAGTGGAAATGCCAACATGATTTATAGTGGAGTTAGCAACAATCAACAAACAAAACAAGATGAGAACATGGTTCCCCTTGCATCCTCAAGGTCATCACCCACCTCCCCAACTACTTCTTTTCCTCCTTGGTTTACCTGACTTTGTGGTTGTTTTGCAAGAAAATTGAGACTAGCAGATATATGGACGTATGTTGAATGTGTTAGGGATATATGGAGATGACATAGTTTTTGTTTCCAAGTATGTCTCTTTTGTAAAACAAATATATGAATACAAACTAAAACATGGAATATGGGTATTGAGAGAAAATGACAACAAATATATTGAAGGATTGCAATAAGTCTACTTTTAATAATCTTGTATGAATATATTTTTAATGTACATATTTAGGGGAGAGGATCCATAATGTGTGCTCCATATCTTGCAGGGTCACAAAAGTCAAACCAAATATCTTTACATCAAGGACGCTATGTTGGAAACCCCAAATTAAATTATGGTGCATGACTCAACCGTTTGGCACATCATCTGACCATCTCCATCTGACGAGTGCTTTTTATCCACTTTCAAACCATCAACATGGTCATGCGTGGGCCCACCATTAAAACATGTGCACCCTTACGTCCAAAGTGAGCATGGTGGAACTTGCACACATGACCACCTAATCCAATAACATCACCACCATTATTTACCTGCAATACCTTACACTTGAACAGACAGTCGCATTTACTATGCGTCACCTCTCCTTACTTCCACCTGCCAAGTTGCTTATTTAGATGTCTATCGATTTCAATACGCCTGACTCCTAGCATCTTGAGTCATCTTTCATTCCATTCATTCCGCCCTTTCCGTAAATATCATTGGTTTTGGGATAGAATGGTATTGAGGCCATGTTTCAAATAGAACGAGGACACTATACCATTTGAAGTCCTTTGTAGTCTTGAATATTATTGCACACTCCATTCAATCTGAATGGTTTAGTGCAAAATAATCCATGACTACAAAGGTTTGAAGCCACATCATGTCCTCATTCTATATGATATTGGCACCTTTATAATTACAATGTTTGGTCATGGTGGATGGTCTTCTAAAATTTGTTGACAGCCTACCCCAATCATCACATTACATGCTACAGATTGATTTCACAAATAAGGGTCTTGTAATTTTTTTATTGCATAAGTTTAAGTGTGCATGCACATAAACAAACAAACATATATATATATATATGTGTGTGTGTGTGTGTGTGTGTGTGTGTGTGTGTGTGTGTGTATACATACATACATATACAATTACATATACATATACATATATAGATACATATACATACACATATATACACATATATACATAAATATACATACATATATATATATATATATATACACACACACATGTGTGTGTGTGTACACATGCGCATACATAGATTTCAGTGTTGATATATCCACTAACATATTACGTTTAGGAACCCGCACATATATACCAACACGAATTACATTAGTTGACAGAAAAAGAACTAAAATGAGAAAAAAAATGAACAACTGCTTACATAATATGAACAAGTGATGATATAAATGGCTTAATCATACTAATTAGAAATTACATGACTACGTAACCTTTTAGAGTACATAATCATACTAATTACGTAACCTTTCAAAATTACCAAACACAGTCACACAAATTAGCATAAGGTTGTGGGCATAAAGGCAGACCAATATTCACAAGGAAGAGAAACACATGTAATTCACTTTAACTGATTGGGGGTTTCAATTGCATTGTTTGGTACTTAATTCAAACTGAAAGTAAATTTAATGCCAAGGAATCCAAACATACACATACATAGACATATACATGCATATGTACATGCATATACATATGGACATGCACATGCATAGATTCAGTGTTGTAATCTCCACTAACATATAATGTTTACGACCCCAAATACATATACTAAAATTATTTACAATAGTTGACAAAAAAAAACTAAAATTTGCACACAAAAAATGAACAAGAGCTTAGCAATTATCAACAAGTGATCATACAAATTACATTATCATATGAATTACATGTTAAGTGAGTATGTAAGCATACAAATATACAAATCATATAAATTACATAAACATACAAATTGTAACTCACTCTAAGAAATAAGAAATTATAATTGCTATCTAATTGAAAGTGAATTGAATTTCAAGGAATCTAAACAAACAATGAGGATATCAAGGTATACAAAACTGAAAAATGAAATGAGCATGAATGAAACAATACAAGTTATGGTATGAAGTTAAAATATAAGAATGTGAAATACAAATGAACATGAAGGCAGTGGCGGTGATGTGGTGGTTTGGGTGGTCATGTGGTCCAATTTCATGTGGGCACCCTCTCCACTTGGGAAGTTAGGTTGCACATATTTTGGTTGAGGGCCTAGTGATGCACCAAAAATTTTATTTGGGGTTGCCAACTCAACATCCTTAGTGGCATGATATTTGGTTTGACCTCTTCGTCCATGTGGTGACCAATGAGGAACCCTAAAATTAGGGTGCGCACATTCTGGCTCCTCTCCCCTAATGCAATTTAACTGATTGAGGGTTTCAATTGCATTGTTTTGTTCATGTTCATTCAATTTTTAGTTCTATATACTAATGGCATATAGAACTAAAAATGGAATGAACCTGAAGGAAACAATACAAAAATGATGTGGAGTTTCTCAAATTGTGAGATGTGAAATGAACAAGAAGGAAACAATATAAATGATAGATACCTCAAAATGAATTGAACGACAATAATAGTATTGTAACATAACAAATGTAAGATAAGAAAATGTTAATGTAAGAAATGGGGTAATTACATTTAACGTAAGATACAATTATGTTGTTACATTTGAAATTATAATGTTTATTGAAATGTGAGGGATAAATAGATGTTCCTTTTATCGTCAAATACACAAAGGAAGGATCCAAATTGATTAACCCCAAAGGAAGGATCAATGCATAAATGAATCAATCGATTGGAAATAAGAATAATGAAGAAGATCTTAAATTCCATTTTATAGAAAAGAATGTGTGATAGATTTAGAAAGATTAATAACTTTAATTGAAATGAATAGGAGAAAAGTACTAACCTTGAAATGTTACAGATATGAAGAATGTTGTTTTTGGGGGTCTGCACTGAGTTTCTAGAAAATCTACAACCGGATCTGGAATAGAAACGTAGAGACGAACAAAACCTAGAAATATTTTTCTGATCCAACACAGTTTTCATTTTGACCCTCAAGTCAATGTCACCATTGACCCAGAATTTCTGATTCTGACCTAGGGAAGAATCGACCTCTAAGATCTCTGATAGAAAATTTATTTTCGGGTCGCGATAGTTTGCTGAAAAGGGTATCCAAATCTGCACTCCAACTCATTGTTCCGAACCTATCCTTGCAAGAAAAATGGTTTGTTTGTTAGGGGGAGGGGTTTGCCTTGGTCAAACCCCAGTTTTGGAATTAACCTCAAAGTATAATTGAAATTGCATAAATAAAATAAAGTAAATGAACAAATTCACCTTGCTTGTATGGAAACCCTTGTGGCGGATTCGAATTCGTGGATCCACAAGTATATATGCACCAAATGGATGTAGAATGTATAATGTAGGATGTCTCAAATAAATTTCTTGTAGATCTTCAACACCAATCTTGAATGGATCTTTGAATAGGAAGAGGTTCAGAGGAACGTGGATGGAGAAATCTTCAACAAGAGGGCTCTATAGAGCTTGAATCCTTCAATGGCTACCAATGGATCTTCTTGATGAATTGAGTGCTTGAGAAGTGATTGAATGCTTGAGAATAGATGAATTCTTCAATGGCTACTTGGCTTTCTTCAAATCTTGCTCCTTCACCTTTGGATTTCACTTCTTAAGTCTTTGAAAGTTGATGATCATGGTTAGAGAAAATGAGAGGAGAAAGCTTTCTTATATATGAATCTAGGGCACAATCTTCTAGAGAGGCCTACATAGGAGAATTAAATTCCAATTATACATATACCCCTACAAGAGGACCTATATTAAATATAATTTAAGATTTGTTTCTCCGAATACTGAAACAACCGACCCGGAAGCAGGAATTAATTCTTTCCAAAGTCCGACATCTGAAAACCCCAGAAACCTTAAATCTAGACCTTGGGTCAGAAAAAGGTCAATTCTGACCTAGGTCAAGGTCGAGGTTGACCTTGACCTAGAAAGGTCGACTTGACCCTGAGGTCAAAAATACCAGTTTGCAGTTTAGGGTGTCAGAAACAGGCTGGAAAAAGTGGGAAATGGGGCAGAACAGGGGAAAAAACCAGATCCAAGTCAGAGACCCGTTCAAGGTGCTTGACATGACCCCAAACCACTTACTCAGAAGGATAAAAAAATCTACAATGGAAGTGCTTCCATTTTTCGACTATACATTTAGCCCCCAATTTAGCAAGAGTATGGACTCAATGNGTCAAAAATACCAGTTTGCAGTTTAGGGTGTCAGAAACAGGCTGGAAAAAGTGGGAAATGGGGCAGAACAGGGGAAAAAACCAGATCCAAGTCAGAGACCCGTTCAAGGTGCTTGACATGATCCCAAACCACTTACTCAGAAGGATAAAAAAATCTACAATGGAAGTGCTTCCATTTTTCGACTATACATTTAGCCCCCAATTTAGCAAGAGTATGGACTCAATGCAAACTCTTGGTAAAGGAGATCATGAAGAACAAATAATCTTATTCAAATCAAAAGGGACAAAGGAATCCTTAAGCCCCTGGGGACTCAAGTCTTTATCAACCCTAAGATCACGATAAGAGAGACATCAATAGTTATGGAGAAAGAGAGAGAGGGTGTGATTGCCTCGCCCAATGAGAACTTATGTCCCATTGTGAACCGCACAAGGAAACAGTGTAACTGGAAAGATGGAGTTGAACCGCCTAGTGAATGTGGCTACTCACTAATCAACCCATCAGGGAGATCCGGTATTAAGGACACCTTCCACCTTAAGGGATAAAAAACATTGTAAATTGAAACTAGAGGGATCAAGATATCTGTATAAATTTAAATTGGAGGGATCAAGAGATCCTATAAGGTAAAAATCCATGCTTTAAGGATTAGTCTTTAATCCATAAAGGGAGAAATTTTTAAGTTTAAAAATATTTTGAAAGGTGTGTGTGTGCAAAAAGTGAGTAGAGCATATGCCCCCACGTTAAAGTCATTACTAACACTTTAACAGGAGCAATGGCTTTAACAGAAACATAAACAACTCTATTGATTACGCTTCCACTACGAGATGCCCCCAAACAAAGACAAATCAAGGGAAATACCACATAAACATACAAAGAACACAGAAGGGATCTACCTACCGTTGGGTCAGTATGATCATAAGATAACATGTATATATAGATATGATATTATAAATGAATTGACATCATTCCCCAAATAAAGTAGAACTACTATTACAATGGAGGAAAGAAAACTCAAGAGTTATGAAGAAGAGTCTTTTCGGACCACAACATGGAGACCAAAAAGAATCAGTGCTACCATGTCGCAGATCCAAGCGGACTACACAAGGAAAACATTTACGA